>CM073773.1:27775746-27848901 GCA_037158775.1 Hetaerina titia
CTCGTGCCTAACCCATAGTCCCCGACCTCACCACCATCTCTTCCTGGTGAGGTCGAAACATCCTACCTTAACCGGGTAGATTACCTAATAATATATATACGAGGGTCATCCGGAAAGTAGTACCCGTTCGTGAAATAAAGACATAAAAGTAAATATTAACAAACATAAAAAATTTTATTTGAAAGAGGATACTTTAAACTACTTCTCAACATAATCTCCAAGCAAATTAAGGCATTTGTCATAACGTGTGACAAGTTTCTGTATTCCTGCTGCATAGTCCTTCGCCGCCAGCTCATGAGATACAGGGTCACTCCTTCTTTAAGTTCTTCATCGCTGTCAAATCTTTTTCCTGCCAAAAAGTCTTTAAGCTTTGTAAAGAGATGAAAATCTGAAGGGGCCAAGTCCGGGCTATACGGTGGATGGTCGAAAGTTTCCCATTTGAATTGCTGCAAAAGTTTTTGTGTTATCCCAGCTGCATGAGGCCTGGCATTGTCATGAACGAGAATGACACCAGTAGGCAATAGACCTCGCCGCCGATTTTGTATTGCCCGCCGTAATTTCTTTAATGTTTCACAATACGCATTGGCATTAATAGTGTCTCCACAGGCCATAAAATCAATAAGCAATACACCTCGTCGATCCCAGAAAATGGTTGCCATGAGTTTCCTGGTGGACAGAACTGTCTTGAATTTTTTTGGTTTGTTTGGTGAATGAGCATGATGCCACTCCATTGACTGTCGTTTACTCTCAGGTGATGCATAACAAACCCATGTTTCGTCACCAGTAATTATGCGAGTCAAGAAAGAGTCTCCTTCATCAGAATAACGTCCCAAAAACGTCAGTGCTGCAGCCATACGCTTGGTTTTGTGCTCATCTGTAAGCATGGGAGGGACCCATCTTGCACAAATTTTTGCATAATGCATATGGTGTTTAACAATTTCATGAACAATTGTTCGAGAAACATTGGGAAAATGCTCACAGATGTCATCAATTGTGACGCGCCGATCGTTCCTCACGAATTCGTCAACTGAGCTCACCAGTTGGTCTGTAATGACAGACGGTCTCCCCGAACGCTCATCGTCGTGTGTGTTCCCCCTCCCCATGTTGAAGTTGCGACACCACCGCCGAACAGACGACTCGTCCATTACATTGTCTCCATACACCTCCTTTAATTGGCGATGAATATCACATGGGCGAACGTTTCTTGCATTGAGGAATTTAATCACTGCCCTCACTTCACAACTGGCGGCGTTCTCAATTTTTTTAAACATTTTAAAGAATCACAGAAACAACACAGGCAATGCTAGCGTCACGCAACTTGGCTCAGAGAAGGCAGACAAGCCACTGAAGCTATCTGACCTCGTCCAGCGGGTACTCGCGTCGTCAGCACTTCATGCGGCACGAACGGGTACTACTTTCCGGATGACCCTCGTATGTATTATTTCACACATAGAAATAGAAATGAGGCGTTGTAGAAGAAGTGCCCAAACAATGACTACCTTAACCGGTAGATTACCTTATAAATATATATGTATTTCCATGGGAATGAATATGTGTTCGCCATATGGCGAGATGACATAGAGACCTAGGTCGAGATTTATTCTGTCCAGTGGAAAATTGATATTATTGTAGATAACATCGAGAATAAACATGAAATGTAGGCATACATTTAAGTAAAAAATTGTAACCATCTGTGAGTGAAACGTTGCCATGATGCGTGCGGAATGTAGAGTGATTGCTGGACGTATGAAATCACCAATCCTTTGCAATTAACGTAACACGGGAAGCTATAATAAGAAAGCGCTACAGGTATGAAGTGGGGCGGTGGTCAGTATACTCGTTACCTAAAGGAAATTATCATATCCACCTCCGGCGGACGATTGCTACGTGCAGCGAATGCGACCACTCATTGTTACGTAAAACGAGACGAAGTGGTCTCCGTTGGAGAAAGTCAAATGGTAGACGTAGGGGGGGGGGGGGAAGAGGGTATGATGCGACGAATTGAAAATATTAAATGAAAAATGCCATTGCCATGGAGGAAAACGAAATTGTTTGTCGTGTAACGGGTACTAAGGATATTAAGAAACAGTCCTTGCGGGCGATAATGATTCCGAGGACTTGGAGACTTTCGATTGTTTAAAAAAATGAAAAAGAATCCTCTTCCGCAGATGGGATCGCTTTACTTTTCATTTCTCTTCTCGCCCCACTCCCTCCCGGAGAACATCCCCCCTCGCGACGGTATCCACGGCCGGGGGGAAACAAACCAAGGCCGAGGTCTTCCTACCTCTATACCCTTCAACATTTGGGTCAAAACTCTCCCGATCAAAAAAGAAAAAAACGAACTTAAAAAAAAACTTAAAAAACAGGAGTCTATTGAGAGAATTCATCCTCGATGCAATCGCTGTTGTCTACCGGAGGCATCTCGCCGTGCCCGAATGAAGGTTAAGGGTCGAGCGCTGACCACGCGAGTTGCGGAGTTAAGGAACAAAAACGTTGGCACACACACTCACACGACCCGGAAGTTGGTTTGATCATCGTCACAATCGCAGTAATTACCTCGAGGGTTGGTTTTTGATAGATGTGGGTAACAATGCCCGGCAAGAAACTAACCATTACTAAGGTGCTTGAGAATTACATATTGTTGTTATCATTATTATTGGAAGTCTACCGCTTAAGGTAGGTATGGACACTTCTTGAACAACGCTTAATTTATTAACCTCACCCTACAAAACACAACAAAACATCCTACTCTACAACAAAGTCCCTCTTCATCTCCATATACTTCCTTCCTCCCTTCATTCCGTCCAACATACCCATCTATTCCTGCCCCTACGTCCTCATGTGCCTAACATTCTTCCCTCTATGTATCAGTCCTCAACATTCAATCGCAAATCGCTTCCTTTAGATTTCTCCCAACAATCCCCTTTCCCTCGCGTTTCACTCCACCTAGCACTTCCTCGTTTGTTTCCCTTTCTGTTTACGTAACCTTCTCCATCTTACTCCACACTCACGTTTCATAAAACCTCCGATACACTATCCAATCTACGCATATCATCTTGTTTCAATGACCACGTTTCCGCGCCGTACATGACTACGTTCCATATCAAAGTTTTCACGAGCCTTTACTTAACATCCTTACTCAACGTCCCTGTCATCAAATCCCTCCTTTTCTTGAAAGATGTTTCGCCTGACGCAGTTCTTCTCCGTACTTTCCCAACACTGTGACAACCTGGTCAAAAGTACTTTCAAGGTGATCAAATTTTTTCACCTGCTCTACTTTTTGCCCTCCTCTTTTAACTTGTGTCAGGCGAAGGTAATAAGGTAGCGCAGGCTCCCCTCTCTGTTCCAATATTCAGTCTCCCAAGAAGTTCTTATGACCTGAAAATCACTCCTTCTTGTATTACAGATGAGGTCGTCCAAAAGTATTGACCTGGGATTCGAACTTGGGGCTCACCTATCGGGAGCTGGAATGATCTCCAACCACTAGGCTACCCGGCCATCACTTCGGTTGATCAGCACACAGATGACAAGGTTGGTCAGTTGTCTGGACATAACACGCCAAGAATGCTGCACAATGCACTTTTAAACCTGCCCTAACATGAGCCTTCCATGTTTAGCCTTTCAATCCAAAGTAAGCAGAATATGAAAGAGAATAGCTTCTTGTTTCGTGAATAATATTTTAAGTGAACTTGAAGAGTCACATTGCTTTTGGATAATCTAGGTCGTGGAAGCTCGAATGTAGCATGAATGTCTAAATTATTAAAGACTACGAACTCTACGATTTTAACCCGAACATAGAGAATTCGAGACCCACGTGCAATTTATTTAACACATGGCAAATTGAGTGCTTACAGTTTTTTTTAATGGGAGGCGACCGACAGCTAAGGTCATTTGCGCCAATAGGGATGGACAGGAAAGGATGAAGTGTGGAGAGAAACCCGGCGTCGGTATTAGCCTACTCTTATCGAAAGGGGTTAGCAGTTTAACGTCCTATCCGACGGACGGCGTACTCACTCAGAGTGCTCTCCACTAAGCACCTCAAGTAGGGATCGGGATACTACTGAAAAATATCTGTCGTCGCCGGGATTCGAACTCAGACCCTCAAAGTAGGAAGTTAGTACGTTAGGCAAATTGAGATGATAACGAGGAATTAAGGGAAAATTACTGCTGAACACTCTTATATTTGAAGGAAATTTATTTATCCTTCAAAGCTTTCGAGACCATAGCTTTGGAAAACAAAATACGACACAACATGTAAACTACCAGAATTCAATGAACAACCGATTAATCTAATGGATGTTTGGCTTAACACCCACTGCCACACGCTTGTGGAGTCCAGTGTTGGATGTAGTTGGACTCCTACCGAACCTATCAACCTGTATCCGATTCGACTTTAATCTATTGTACGCTACTCTTTCACGCCTCTCTTTCGTATTCCCTTGCCTACTGGTCCAAAATGCAATCATTAATTCTACCGGACCATTTAACATACTATATTGTCCTATCCGGAAATCACTGGTCTATCAACTGACTTCTATTCCCGGGTGACGCCTATTGCTACTTCCATAACAGCCCTCGTAGAAGGGAAGAATATTCTAGGAAATATCTCGCAAATGAAAACCAAGAGAAAAGCGAATAGGAAGCAGATTAATAGGGATGCATAAACAGAGGAAGTCTATGAGGAAGTGGCTGAGAAGGGAATTGCTATAGGGAATAGAGACGAATGCATAAGGGCTGCAGCAAAAAAAAACAATCTTAGTATCCTCTAGAGCTACTGGTGATGATGGGTAGTCGAATCGAGAATAGATCTGCAGTTTCAAGCTGCTACAAGGACTACGTATAATCATAATTGCTTCCGCTAATGTCTTTCAGTGCCTGCTTCTCTCAATTAACCCTTGGCACTCATCCTTGGTTTAATCAGTGATTTTTTCAGCTGAAATCTTATAAATGAAGGCTGTATCATTGATTACCGGGTGCTGCAGCAGATCGCTTTTCGTAACGAAGCGAGGGGATTCGATTGATGGGATATTTACGTAACAATAGGTTTTTTGTGATTGCTGTGGACCTTTTAACGTTGGAACTTACCGTAAATGAACGAGGCAAAAGATGCGCGCTTTCATCAGTGACGCCATCATCAGTATTTTGATCCATAAGATTGATTCACTGCACTCCTCCACTCGGTCAAATTCCGTATGGCACACATTCGTATTATTATGCGCCTTTGAGAAAACCTTTTAACATGCAATTGGAAAAAATTATTTATTTTTTTGGTAATCTACCGGCTAAGGTAGGTTTACGGATGGACACAACTATCAAATAAATATTTTGTAGCTCCAAACAAAACCCAATTTAGCAACCTAATCTACATCGGGTCTCTCTTCATCTCTGTGTACTTCCTTCCTCCCTTCATCCCGTCCAACATCCTTATCCTGTTCCTACCCTTACCTCGCTTGCCCAACATTCTCCCCTCTATTACCTTCTTCAAAATCCCACTGCCGCTCAGTACGCCTTTCATCCATTTTTCCTGCCTCCATAGGATTTCTCTCAACAAACCCCTCTCCTCCCCCACCATCTCTAGTACTTCCTCATTTGTTTTCCTTTCGGTCCATTTCACCTTCTCCATTCTTCTCCACACCCACATTTCAAAAGCCTCCAATCTACGTCTATCCTCCTGCTTCAGCGACCACGTTTCCGCGCCGTACATAGCTACGCTCCATATCAGAGTTTTTACGAGTCTTGTCTTAACATCCCTACTCAACGTCCCCGTCATCAACTCCCTCCTCCTTGAGAAAGCCTCCTTGCCTAGCGCAATTCTTCTCCTTACGTCCCTACCACTTTGACCGTATTGGTCCAAAACACTTCCGAGATATATAAACTGTTCTATCTGCTCTATTTTCCTCCCCCCATTTTAATATTTAGCTTAGCCTTTTTTCTTTCTGGAAAATCGCATAACCTTTGTTTTATTAATATTGATTCTCATCCCATATTTATCGCACTGAACCTCCAATTCACTCAACAATGCTTGCAACCCCTTGGCTGACTGAGCAACTATTGTTGGTCATCAGCAAACCTAACCGATTTTACGAATTCCCCTCCGACTCCCATTCCTACCTCCAGTCGGAATAGATATTTTGTGAAAATGATTTGGTTGCCATTAATGAATGTTGATTTCTTCCCAAGAACTTAGTTCCTTCGAGTTTCATAAAAAAACTTAAATTTGATCGTGTTTAATAAAATTGCCTTTCCTCACCGTAGGAATTATCTTTGGTCGTTAATGTTTAAATTGGTCTAATTGTACCTTTTAGGAAGCTTTAAATGCGAATCATGTTGAACAAGTCGATGAAAACGAAATTGATATTTTATAAAAGCTCATCTATCCACTAAACCAAAACCTTCTTAGACAGCAGTAGACCTACCGGAGAGGACTATTTGCCTTTTTTTAATTCCCTTTTAAAAACTAACATCTCTGATTCGCCCTTCCGTTTGATGTTGAACTTGGAAGTTTGCCCCTAAGAAACGCTGAAGATACACTCAGAAGATGCCTTCGATGGTTACGAATGAAAATTCAGATAATCTCCAACACTCGAGAGAGAGAAAGAGAGAGATTGTCCAATATCGCCTGGAACAATGGCGTCGCCAGAGAGATCGTGCCGCGATTGAATCCACTCGTATCTTGGTTGACGCCGATAGTTCCCTCGGAGAATGATAAACACCCCCAAGGCAGCACGGGGAGATAAATCGTGATTCATGAGTGATCTTCGGAGTCTTCCCCTTGTGTCAATAGCAAAAATTGAACCTCCGAATCAACTCCCATTGTTTGTCGACGTCCTCAAAAATGGGCCCTTTGTAAATAATGAACGCTATCTCCGCGTGAGTAATCCGTAATATCCCAAACTTCTTCTTGAGATGACCGCAGCGATTCCGCTGAACTCTGCGGCTAACCGCAGAAACGCGCTGGCAATAAGAAGGGAGGGGGAGAGATTTAAGAAGGGAGAGGGAGGAAAGGGAAAGATGGGTCATTTCTCGAAATGCTGGGTAATCGCCTTCGAACTCCTTAAGAGTGCCGTCTTAAATCTCCCCTTCGCGGTGGAGGCTTCCTTGCTTATGGTATGGCCATCATGAAAATAGGGTTTTTGAAAGTTTTCATTGTTCTTCGTCGCACGTATGACTGTCATTCATCAAAAGTCACGTTAAAAGCCAGTCCGGGTTCGAGTGCGTGACGCTTTCAGGGAAACAAACACGTTTCACATTGGCTCTGTGTCGGTTTATCCAATTGAAATTCATTCACATTATCCATTTGCACGCGATCCAATTCGGCCATCAGTCCAACTTCTTGAGGATCCCATACTTAACTAGCAGAGTATTCTAAACGAGACCTAACCAACGACGGATTGCATTTCTCTTTGACAATTTCATCACATTTACTCAGTGATCATCTAATAAATCCCAATTTGTCATCAGCTTGTCCACATATTCCCAGCATGTGTTTCACCCAGGAGAGATCGTGAGTGAGGGTAACGCCTAGGTATTTAATCGAGTCTACGCATTCCATTTCGGTGTTCCCAATACAGTAGGCTTTCGGGAAGGAATTGCTCTTTTTCCATAAATTTATGACTGCGCACTTTTTAAAGTTTAATTCTAATTGCCAAGTGTCGCACCAGCGTTGGATATCATTAAGGTCATCTGACAAAGCTGCTGTGTCCTCAGGATCACGGATATCACGGTTAACCACTGCATCGTTGACAAATAAATCTTACTAGTGACTACAGAGTCAATTTTCTTAACCACAGTAGAAATGAAAGAGGCCCGATGACACTTCCCTGGGGAACACCTGAAGTAACTTCAACTGCATTTAAGCTAACTCCTTCTATCACTATCCTTGAACCCGACCATTCAAAAAGTCTTTAATCCAACCCCGGATATTTTGATCTATGTCATATGGTTCTAGCTTTTCGAGTGGTTTACTATGAGGTACTTTGCCGAAGGCTTTCTTAAAATCTACAAATAATCGCGTTTACTGGAACATTGCTCCCTCTCTCGAAGTAAGAACATCATGAACAAAAAGCGCAAGTTGTGTCTCGCAGGATCTACCTTTTCGGAAACCGTGCTGTTTTTTTATTAAAAACTACTGATTATCGAGGTTTCTCACGATCGAACTAGCAACTATATTATCCATAACCTTGCATGAAATGGATTTAAAGGGAAATAGGTCTGTAATTACTCGGTTCCTCCTTATATTCGTTTTTAAAAATTGGTGTTACGTTAGCCGTTTGCCAGTCTCTGGGAACTTTGTGATCTACCAACGACTTCTTAAATGTTATTTCTATACACGGTGTAATTTCCGAAGCTACATGTAGATCCTCAAAAATACGAACGGGTATTTCATCGGGCCCGGAGAATTTATTAAGCTTCATATTTTTCAGCAAACGTTCTATCCCATTACATGAGATTTCCATTTTGGGCGTAGGTTGACCGGGACGAAATTGGAAGGACGCTGAGGCTGTAATTCATGTGGAATCATATGCCTTTGCAATGTTGTCACGTTCAATAGCTGTCGTTCGTGAGGTTTTTATTGTTGTTGCCCTCAACAATCTACTTTGCATTGTTGTATTATTTACTTATGTAACGTTGTTTGTTTTCGTTTGCTGTTAATCTTGCATTGCTTTTCCCCCGAAGATAATTAGTTAGGTAATAAGTAATCCAATTTATGTTTCCTTCCTACCCGACAGGAAAGCTGTACCAACATTTTATCGTACGCGTGTACGCGGTTAGGACATGTGGACAAATAAATGAGCCCGCGAGTGAGGCGATGGGCAGCCCCGGGGAGAGCCGAGGGCGGAGTGGGCGTGAAGGCTATCGACGGTGACGAGGCCACGCAATCTCAAGTTTAGCATGCAAATAGCAGGGAATTTACAACGGAGTGGTGGAAAATGTTGGCCGACAAATTGACTGCAGAATTATATTAGCAGAATAAATTGACAGCCCAAACACGAACCACTCCAATATTCGAGTTATGCACGAGGGAAAAATATCGCGCTAATTACACCGCGGAAAACGAAAAATATTTATGTGGACATTCAAATTAAGCACCAAGAAGGACGCCATACTATCGTCATCACTGATCTTGTGGGTAATTAAGGAGCAAGTGGTATTTGATCAACTTCGGTAAACAGTGTTCCGTCTTAACTTAACCATTTTCTTTAGATTTTATCATCGATCGAGGCTGTTTTGCACCATGCTTATTTCAAAACTGAAATCAATATTGAAAGTTAAAATCGTAACGTTCAAGAAAATGTGGAATCGCATTCGAAAAATGAGTTCAGTTCGATTTTCGATTCGATTCGATCATGAGCTGAGAAGAGAAATGAAAACGACACTTTAATTTTTTTTATCCGATTCTTACTTCCAACTACCAATCACAGATTAGCGGGACCGTTTCCAGAGACTACCGATTGTTATGCCGAAATCAACATTGTTCTTTTACGAATCCATTTATTTCCTTTATTTCAACAATTATTTGTTTGAATTTGATTTAATTTCCAATTTCCAACAATGGGGTTAGAATCAATATTAATAAAACAAAGGTTATGCGATTTTTCAGAAACAAAAAGGCTAAACATTAAAATGGGAGGGGAAAAAATAGAGCAGATAGAACAGTTTACGTATCTCGGAAGTGTTTTGGACCAATACGGTCAAAGTGGTAGGGACGTAAGGAGAAGAATTGCGCTAGGCAAGGAGGCTTTCTCAAGGAGGAGGGAGTTGATGACGGGGACGTTGAGTAGGGATGTTAAGACAAGACTCGTAAAAACTCTGATATGGAGCGTAGCTATGTACGGCGCGGAAACGTGGTCACTGAAGCAGGAGGATAGACGTAGATTGGAGACTTTTGAAATGTGGGTGTGGAGAAGAATGGAGAAGGTGAAATGGACCGAAAGGAAAACAAATGAGGAAGTACTGGAAATGTTGGGTGAGGAGAGGGGTTTGTTGGGAGAAATCCTATGGAGGCAGGAAAAATGGATGAAAGGCGTATTGAGCGGTAGTGGAATGTTGAAGAGGGTAATAGAGGGGAGAATGTTGGGCAAGCGAGGTAAGGGTAGGAACAGGATAGGGATGTTGGACGGGATGAAGGGAGGAAAGACTACCTTAACCGGTAGATTACCTACACTAATAAAAATAAAATAAAACAAATCCAAATTTCCCTTCTTCAAATATCTTTTTCCGACACTGGAATTGTAATCGATTGACAACTAACATTGTCCGTAGTACGTCTGAATCATCGTCACAGCTATGAATGAAATTCAAACTCCTGAGTGATTTTCGGAATATCCTAGCGCAGACGCACTGTTGTCAACAAATGACGTGCATCTTCACCGTGGCCATGACGACAGTCATTTTAAAAGTTAGATTTCTTGAATGAATGAATGAATGATGAAAGCTAGAGATTTCTTGAATGAAATTCTAAAGATTTATCCTGAGCGTTTGAACAGGGATTTTAATATGTATAACGGAAACTCAGGGCGTTAATCGTTTTTTTTTTAGGCCCTATTTGACGGTCGGCTAGGAGGAAAAAAATGAAGGAGTCATTTAACTCGAACGGTCGAAAATTTCGCTTTCACGGAGACGAGAGAGTGGAGTGAAGGGGGAGGGGAGGGGGCGTCCTCCAAGGCGAAGATGGCGAATTGTCCGAGGAGGAACGAAATCTAATAATGATGTCCCAAAGCGCCTCTCCGCGCCCCGTGAAAAGTAAAAATCTCAAGGCGTGTCCTATATTTGGAGCAACGGCACAGATATTTCAGACGCGGCTAATTTAAACGTCGTTTGCTGGAGAGGGAGGGAGGGGAGAGGCATGTGCGCGGAACCAGAACTCGTATCTTTTAATGGCGCTGTCACTTAGTAAAATCTAAGCCCCGTCCCGGAGAAGAAGAATGCGCACTTTCCGAAACTTAGAATGGAACTGCTGGACCAGTTTTTGAGAGGAGAACTATGAAACAAAATACGCATCCCCTCCGCGAAATCGCTTCGTATCATCATCGTTCAACTACTTCCGGATCTGGATGAAAACTTGATCTCGACCCGAGTGTGCGTAACCCTTCTGAAATGTCTGTATGTTCGTCTGTTCTCAAGTCCTCATTTGGGAAACCATTCTATCATCAATTGTAAATCTCCGAAAATAACGAGTCCATCCCGGAAATTTAGTGTATCCTGAAAAAAAATCTTTAAAAAATATGCATTTACAAAGGGTGTGAATACGAAGAACATAAAAGATTTGAGCGAAAATAAAAATCCCAGCCCTTCAAGTGAGTTTTTTTTACCTGCGTCATACAGGTAGTTGGTGTCCCTGTCAACATCTACGCATTTACGAAATTGATATGAGAACACAATAGAAAAAACTGTTTCACTAAAAAATCGCTACGGAAACCAAATGACTCGAGGGAATTCAAACCCGTACTGAATGCGGATCACATGTTCCCCTCCCGCCCCTCCAAGCCCTGCGCCTCCAGTGTTGCCAGATCGAACGCTACGTTGCTAGTCTCCTTACTTAATTTATCGACCTCGTATGCTACGTTAATTACACGTTTGCCTAACATTCTCCCCTCTTACAATCTTCAACATCCAACTGCCGAGCAATATGCTCTCTGCATCTATTTTTCTTGCCTCCTTAACCGACACAAATGAGAAATCCTGGGGATCGGGATGGTGCGGGGACTAACGTACTGGCTTCCCACCCAGAGATCCCGGGTTCGAATCCCAGAGACGGAAGATAACTGCCAGTTGCATCTCGATTCCTACTTGAGGTGCTTTGTGGAGAGCACTCTGAGTGAGTATGCCGTACGTCGGATGGAACGTTGGACCCACTGGCGCCAGTTCGTTGTGGGCAGGCTAATGCCGACACCGGGTTTCTCTCGAGCCTTCATTCTTTCCTGCCTGATGGCGCAAATGACCTCAGCCATCGCCATCCGTTGCCTCCCCTAAAACTACCAACTGTGCTTTACACGTGACTCGCCACCGACCGCAGTCAGGTGTTCATAAATACAATGTTTCCCTGCATAATTCAGGAGAACACTGACCTGTGACACTCTCGTTCCATTAATCACGAGGCGTCCTCCGTGTCGATGAAAAGGAAGGCGGAACGCGGCAAGGTCAGTCGGGATGGAGAATGATCTGCAGGGATTCGAAAAGCGGGCTGGAATACTATATTCCAGGGATAACTGGGGGTCAGTGAGTGACGTCGGATTGTCTCATTAACCATCACTACTCCGGAATATATTAGGACCTCACTTCATTTCAGCGGCACTTTTGAATAATTTAAAGCGAGGACAGCATTATTATCACTCGTAATTTATGGGCAGTAAAGAGCTAGTACATTATTTGGAATTTGCGTAGACTCCGTCGAATACCACTGGAAAAGTGACAATAGTGTAGGAATTTTTTCAGTAGGGAATTTATATTGAAGTGGAAGGGGGTTGTGGTGACCAATTTGATAGAAACACAATCGTGCATGCTGCGAATTTTCCTGTCTGATTCGTACGCTACTTGATGTCTTCATCATTTCGAACGTCATTGGCAAACATCCAAGAGTTAAAAATCTCACCTCCTTTCAATCTGAAACGACATCCGTAAGAGTAGAAGACAGGGAAAGGGTGTGGGTGTGAAAATAAATGGAAAACGAGCTCTACTTCTGATCGCGATTCAACTCACCGTTTAGTTTCTATGGTAAACTTCGGGTTATACGCATATTCATATTACATTAGAGTACCAATCCGAATAGCTAATAACTGTTGCCAAATACACTCTTGTCGTCGTCCGTTTTCAGTAGCATGGATTCACGAATTCGTAGGCTGAGAATCATTTTCAGCAGCACGTATTCATCTGATATAATTAAATACTTTTTTCAAGAAACTGTAATAGTAACTTTAACGGAGTCACCCGTTATGTGTGCATTATAATGCAACCATTTCAGAGAGTAAAAATCATTCGCCTTGACCGGGATTCGAACCCGGATCCCTCGATATCCGGCCGAGTGCTTTAACCATTTAAGCTACCGAGACGTCCTCTTACACTCTGAAATTTTGGGGGCTTTAAAGGAACAAGATGTTATGACGAAATACCGTACATACAATGTCACAGGCATTCGTAGTCGTGCGCGACGCGCCACAGTCCACGATGTTAATAAAGCCAATTTCAAACAGGCTGTTCATACCTTAGACAAATTTCAAGAAACTGTAATAGTAACTTTAACGGAGTCACCCGTTATGTGTGCATTATAATGCAACCATTTCAGAGAGTAAAAATCATTCGCCTTGACCGGGATTCGAACCCGGATCCCTCGATATCCGGCCGAGTGCTTTAACCATTTAAGCTACCGAGACGTCCTCTTACACTCTGAAATTTTGGGGGCTTTAAAGGAACAAGATGTTATGACGAAATACCGTACATACAATGTCACAGGCATTCGTAGTCGTGCGCGACGCGCCACAGTCCACGATGTTAATAAAGCCAATTTCAAACAGGCTGTTCATACCTTAGACAAATTTCAAGAAACTGTAATAGTAACTTTAACGGAGTCACCCGTTATGTGTGCATTATAATGCAACCATTTCAGAGAGTAAAAATCATTCGCCTTGACCGGGATTCGAACCCGGATCCCTCGATATCCGGCCGAGTGCTTTAACCATTTAAGCTACCGAGACGTCCTCTTACACTCTGAAATTTTGGGGGCTTTAAAGGAACAAGATGTTATGACGAAATACCGTACATACAATGTCACAGGCATTCGTAGTCGTGCGCGACGCGCCACAGTCCACGATGTTAATAAAGCCAATTTCAAACAGGCTGTTCATACCGTAGACAAATTTCAAGAAACTGTAATAGTAACTTTAACGGAGTCACCCGTTATGTGTGCATTATAATGCAACCATTTCAGAGAGTAAAAATCATTCGCCTTGACCGGGATTCGAACCCGGATCCCTCGATATCCGGCCGAGTGCTTTAACCATTTAAGCTACCGAGACGTCCTCTTACACTCTGAAATTTTGGGGGCTTTAAAGGAACAAGATGTTATGACGAAATACCGTACATACAATGTCACAGGCATTCGTAGTCGTGCGCGACGCGCCACAGTCCACGATGTTAATAAAGCCAATTTCAAACAGGCTGTTCATACCTTAGACAAATTTCAAGAAACTGTAATAGTAACTTTAACGGAGTCACCCGTTATGTGTGCATTATAATGCAACCATTTCAGAGAGTAAAAATCATTCGCCTTGACCGGGATTCGAACCCGGATCCCTCGATATCCGGCCGAGTGCTTTAACCATTTAAGCTACCGAGACGTCCTCTTACACTCTGAAATTTTGGGGGCTTTAAAGGAACAAGATGTTATGACGAAATACCGTACATACAATGTCACAGGCATTCGTAGTCGTGCGCGACGCGCCACAGTCCACGATGTTAATAAAGCCAATTTCAAACAGGCTGTTCATACCTTAGACAAATTTCAAGAAACTGTAATAGTAACTTTAACGGAGTCACCCGTTATGTGTGCATTATAATGCAACCATTTCAGAGAGTAAAAATCATTCGCCTTGACCGGGATTCGAACCCGGATCCCTCGATATCCGGCCGAGTGCTTTAACCATTTAAGCTACCGAGACGTCCTCTTACACTCTGAAATTTTGGGGGCTTTAAAGGAACAAGATGTTATGACGAAATACCGTACATACAATGTCACAGGCATTCGTAGTCGTGCGCGACGCGCCACAGTCCACGATGTTAATAAAGCCAATTTCAAACAGGCTGTTCATACCTTAGACAAATTTCAAGAAACTGTAATAGTAACTTTAACGGAGTCACCCGTTATGTGTGCATTATAATGCAACCATTTCAGAGAGTAAAAATCATTCGCCTTGACCGGGATTCGAACCCGGATCCCTCGATATCCGGCCGAGTGCTTTAACCATTTAAGCTACCGAGACGTCCTCTTACACTCTGAAATTTTGGGGGCTTTAAAGGAACAAGATGTTATGACGAAATACCGTACATACAATGTCACAGGCATTCGTAGTCGTGCGCGACGCGCCACAGTCCACGATGTTAATAAAGCCAATTTCAAACAGGCTGTTCATACCTTAGACAAATTTCAAGAAACTGTAATAGTAACTTTAACGGAGTCACCCGTTATGTGTGCATTATAATGCAACCATTTCAGAGAGTAAAAATCATTCGCCTTGACCGGGATTCGAACCCGGATCCCTCGATATCCGGCCGAGTGCTTTAACCATTTAAGCTACCGAGACGTCCTCTTACACTCTGAAATTTTGGGGGCTTTAAAGGAACAAGATGTTATGACGAAATACCGTACATACAATGTCACAGGCATTCGTAGTCGTGCGCGACGCGCCACAGTCCACGATGTTAATAAAGCCAATTTCAAACAGGCTGTTCATACCGTAGACAAATTTCAAGAAACTGTAATAGTAACTTTAACGGAGTCACCCGTTATGTGTGCATTATAATGCAACCATTTCAGAGAGTAAAAATCATTCGCCTTGACCGGGATTCGAACCCGGATCCCTCGATATCCGGCCGAGTGCTTTAACCATTTAAGCTACCGAGACGTCCTCTTACACTCTGAAATTTTGGGGGCTTTAAAGGAACAAGATGTTATGACGAAATACCGTACATACAATGTCACAGGCATTCGTAGTCGTGCGCGACGCGCCACAGTCCACGATGTTAATAAAGCCAATTTCAAACAGGCTGTTCATTAACATCGTGGACTGTGGCGCGTCGCGCACGACTACGAATGCCTGTGACATTGTATGTACGGTATTTCGTCATAACATCTTGTTCCTTTAAAGCCCCCAAAATTTCAGAGTGTAAGAGGACGTCTCGGTAGCTTAAATGGTTAAAGCACTCGGCCGGATATCGAGGGATCCGGGTTCGAATCCCGGTCAAGGCGAATGATTTTTACTCTCTGAAATGGTTGCATTATAATGCACACATAACGGGTGACTCCGTTAAAGTTACTATTACAGTTTCTTGAAATTTGTCTAAGGTATGAACAGCCTGTTTGAAATTGGCTTTATTAACATCGTGGACTGTGGCGCGTCGCGCACGACTACGAATGCCTGTGACATTGTATGTACGGTATTTCGTCATAACATCTTGTTCCTTTAAAGCCCCCAAAATTTCAGAGTGTAAGAGGACGTCTCGGTAGCTTAAATGGTTAAAGCACTCGGCCGGATATCGAGGGATCCGGGTTCGAATCCCGGTCAAGGCGAATGATTTTTACTCTCTGAAATGGTTGCATTATAATGCACACATAACGGGTGACTCCGTTAAAGTTACTATTACAGTTTCTTGAAATTTGTCTAAGGTATGAACAGCCTGTTTGAAATTGGCTTTATTAACATCGTGGACTGTGGCGCGTCGCGCACGACTACGAATGCCTGTGACATTGTATGTACGGTATTTCGTCATAACATCTTGTTCCTTTAAAGCCCCCAAAATTTCAGAGTGTAAGAGGACGTCTCGGTAGCTTAAATGGTTAAAGCACTCGGCCGGATATCGAGGGATCCGGGTTCGAATCCCGGTCAAGGCGAATGATTTTTACTCTCTGAAATGGTTGCATTATAATGCACACATAACGGGTGACTCCGTTAAAGTTACTATTACAGTTTCTTGAAATTTGTCTAAGGTATGAACAGCCTGTTTGAAATTGGCTTTATTAACATCGTGGACTGTGGCGCGTCGCGCACGACTACGAATGCCTGTGACATTGTATGTACGGTATTTCGTCATAACATCTTGTTCCTTTAAAGCCCCCAAAATTTCAGAGTGTAAGAGGACGTCTCGGTAGCTTAAATGGTTAAAGCACTCGGCCGGATATCGAGGGATCCGGGTTCGAATCCCGGTCAAGGCGAATGATTTTTACTCTCTGAAATGGTTGCATTATAATTAAATACTTATTCGAAATTATGATTATGATGAATATGACATATTTTGATACATTCTTTTACAAATCCTACTCTTAGTAACTTTATAGACATAGATGGAAAGGTAATGCCACTTTCACCCGAATAGGACTAATTTGCCTGTTTCGTAGATTTCGAAAAGGCGTTTGATAGGCTGAATTGGGAAAAATTAATGCGTGTATTGCAGAGAATAGGAATGGATTGGAGGGACAGGAGACTGATCCGCAACCTGTACATGTCTCAGACTGCTCAGGTGCGAGTGGGGAACGGAGAGTCCGGATGGACAGTGTTAGGAAGAGGTGTAAGGCAGGGTTGCCCATTATCACCGGTACTGTTCAACGTATATGTGGAGGAAATGATTGAAGAGGCATGGGGAGAACTGGAGGTAGGAATGGGGTTCTTGATCAAGCATTAGTTGCTCAGTCAGCCAAGGGGTTGAAAGCATTGCTGAGTGAATTGGAGGTTCAGGAGAATACAATAGGGAATTTGGACGGGATGAAGAGAGGAAGGAAGTACACAGACATAAAGAGGGACCTGATGTGGAGTATACACACACAGATGAACATAGACATAAGGAAAAGGTAACATACTCGATATCTCTTATAAAATATCACAATTGGTTCTCATTTTCGTCACGGGGTGATAAAAGGGAGCAGTGAGCAGATAAAAATGCACATACACGTATATTTCGCTTCTCAGGCTATATCTGCACGTGCCCTATATATCTGTAATGCGCACCACTTCCGCAGGTAAACTCTTAGAGATGGGTAGGCTAGTAGGATGAGTAAGGTGGGCTTAATGGGAGTTTAATTTGAAAGAAATTGGAACAATTTGACGCCCTGGAAATTGCCGATGAAGTTGTTGGAAGTGGAATCCCTAGTCGTCCCGAAGAGGGTCAGTCCGTGCGGTTGGCTTGACTAATTGATGATTTCAACCTAGAAAATGCGAGAACTTAATTTTATGTCGAGAAATCCTATATAAATGAGAGTGAATTATTATGTCAAGCAAGCCTATATAAATGAATCGCAACGTGAAGCGTTGCGATTCATCAGACTTATAAGAACATATTTTGAAAATTTTGACTTCTTCCACAAACTAATATCCCACATAATAATCAACGACAAATCAAGCCTTAAAATTAACGTATTTAGACTAGGTTTAGAGCAACTAATGCTTGGTCATCAGCAAACCTAACCGATTTTACAAATTCCCCTCCGACTTTCATTCCTACCTCCAGTTCTTCCCATGCCTCTTTAATCATTTCCTCCACATATACGTTCTACAGTACCGGTGACAATGGGCAACCCTGCCTTACACCTCTTCCCAACACTGCCCATCCGGACTCTCCGCTCCCCACTCGCACCTGAGCAGTCTGAGACATGTACAGGTTGCGGATTAGTCTCCTGTCCCTCCAATCCATTCCTATTTTCTGCAATATACGCATTAATTTTTCCCAATTCACTCTATCAAACGCTTTTTCGAAAAACAAACGAAACAGGCAAATACGTCCTGATTGTATTCTATATTCCTCTCGATTAGTGAACTACATTTCTACAATTATATATATACATACATATATATATATATATGAAAACATTTTATATATATATATATATATATATATATATATATATATATATATATATATATATATATATATATATATAGAAAATGTTTTCATTCACATTGATTTGCTGGTCTTTAATGTAACCAAGTGACCCGAATCTTTGGGTAAAAGAGGAGGGCGTCAGGGAGCTGTTTCACCCACCAAAGGAGAAATAAGCCCGACGGCGTGTGCTTCAGTTATATTCTGAAGTTACTTTCGACTCTAAAAGCGGTTAAGTACATGGATAATTATGAGACAGCAATTAAGAGTGTCTATTTGAGTTACTACGTGCGCTGTCCACTTCCTCCTCCATCATTCCCCCTTCCTTTCGGCACTCCGCCCCTCCTCCCCCTTTGTGTGTCCCTCCGGGGAATCCAGTTTTCTTCTCCCCCTTCTCCCTTCATTCCTACCCCCTCTCCTCCCTTCCCCTCTCCTCCCCCACCCCCACAACCTTCCAGGAGCCACTAGGTTTCATTCACCGGACGACGGCATACCTGGGATGTTTCCCTCAAGCGAGCAGGAAGTCGTCGGCGCCTTGGGCCCCCTCTTCAACCCCATCCCTTTCCCTCTCGGATCTCGAATCCATCCAGCAGCCTCAAGACGGGTCCACAGACCGTCCCAAAAAACGAATTTCTCGGAAAGGAAATCTTTTTTTATACAGACACTCCACGCAGGTTTAGAGAGATTGAGGGATCTAATGATATATCTAAGAGTAATATCGCAGACTCGCTCTTGCCATCACAACTCAAATCCTGGACCACAAATACCACCAGTCATCAACCCGAAGGTCAGTTTGATGGGTGAGGGCATAAGGTTCGGGTTCACTCAATGCTAAACATGAGTGAAAATCTTTCAGTTTCGTGTAGAATCGTCGCGAACGGACAGAAAGTATCATCACTTCAATTATTGGACAGCCTAGTTTGGAAGCCAATGGGAGCAAGGGAGAAAAACTTCAAGAAGAATGCTTACTGATAGAATTTTTAAACGCAGTAACGGTGCTGTACTTAGGAATGATATTAATGTAGCATTGCATTGGTAGGGGGGAACACAGTGAACATTTAGAAGAAATTGTTATACAAACTGTCGTTTGAGGTAGGTTTTGGTTGGATACAATATTTCTCTTGTTTTCCTTAACAAAACACAACCCAGCATCCTACTCTACATCATATCCCTCTTCATCTCCATATACTTTCTTCCTCCCTTCATCCCGTCCAACATCCCTATCCTATTCCTGCCCCTTCCTCGTTTGCATAAAATTCTCCCCTCTATCTTCAACATCCAACTGCAGAGTAATATGCTCTCTGTATCCATTGTTCCTGCCTCCTTCAACGATAGGTATGAGATGGCGCGGAGACTAACGTATAGGTTTCCCACCGCGAAGGCCCGGGTTCAAATCCTGGAGACAACAAATATTTTTCAGTGGTATCCCGATCCCTACTTGAGGTGCTTAGTGGAGAGCACTTAGAGTGAGTACGCCGTCTGTCGGATGGGACGTTAAACTGTGGACCCCTTGGCGCCTTTCGACAAGAGTAGGCCAATGCCGACGCCGGGTTTCTCTCCAGCCTTCCTTTCCTATCCATCCCCATTGGCGCAAATTACTTCAGCTGTCGGTCACCTCCCATACAAAACTATGAGAAATCCTTTTTCCCTCCATATTATTAATTGCATTGGGAAATATTACGTGGGACAATATGAACCTCCCTGAATGCCATTTAATCGCCACTCCCAATTCACAGTAACGGGTCGTGACCCATCACCCGCTGCCACATATCCACGTGGCGGCACTGACGTGGCAAGTTTAAGGTGGGGATGAAGTCTCGAAGAATGGCGTGGACGCCCTATTTAATGGGTGCGGTCCCATCCGGAATACGTCCAATGCGTTGCAACAGAGGGGAGTTATGCGCAGTGTTCAGCAGAAGACATGCGTACTGAGATCCCTGCGTTCCCTCATGTTGGCCACAAATTAATGTCAGGGAGGCGCTAAGGGGGGGGGCAGGGGGATAGGGGTAAGGCTAATGTTAAATCTTCGTCGTCAACTGCAGCACAACTATGAAGAGGTTTATTGCCCTTACTGTTACGTACTAGCAGGTAGACAGATGCATGCTCAGATACTGCAGTGAATTTTCCTGTAGTTGTCATTACCCACTTTATTTGAATTTTTTTACGAATTTAATGTGACTGACAATGAAGAAAAACTTAGGCGGGCGAAGAGAAGACGTTTTTGGGGAAATTCGAATTAGGCAGAGAAAGTGGATGATGGAGGAAATATGGAAAGGTAGGTTGATATTAATGCCGTGATATATAGAAGGGTGAACTTTGGGTATTAAGTGAGGAATTAGAGAAAGGAACCGGGACACTTTTTTAAACAGCGGGTGAAGACAGGGTAGAGGTGAGTAAAAAAGGAAGATAGAAGTAGGAATTTTTCAGGATAATTAGAAATTGATAGTTGCTAAGGACCATCCGATACCTACCTTTATATTGGTAGATGAGAATCAATATTAGTAAAACAAAGGTTATGCGATTTTCCAGAAAGAAAAAGGCTAAGCTAAATATTAAAATAGGCGGGGAAAAAATAGAGCAGGTGGAACAGTTTACATATCTCGGAAGTGTTTTGGACCAACACGGTCAAAGTGGTAGGGACGTAAGGAGAAGAATTGCGCTAGGCAAGGAGGCTTTCTCAAGGAGGAGGGAGTTGATGACGGGGACGTTGAGTAGGGATGTTAAGACAAGACTCGTAAAAACTCTGATATGGAGCGTGGCTATGTACGGCGCGGAAACGTGGTCGCTGAAGCAGGAGGATAGACGTAGATTGGAGGCTTTTGAAATGTGGGTGTGGAGAAGAATGGAGAAGGTGAAATGGACAGAAAGGAAAACAAATGAGGAAGTACTAGAAATGGTGGGGGAGGAGAAGGAAGTACACCGAGATGAAGAGGGACCTGATATAGATTAGTTTGCTAGGTGGGGAGTCACAAAATGTTTATTTGATAGTTGTGTCCATCCAAAAACCTACCTTAACCGGTAGATTACCTAATAATAATAATAATATCGGTAGAATACCTTGAACGAGTTCGTGTCATTAAAGGATTTTCAGTACCTCAACTGCAGCGAATAAACGGGCAATGTTTCGATCATTCGAATAGCAATAGACACGCCTAAACTTAAAACCAATGCTCTCTCATTAAGAAAGCTCTCCGTTTCCTAAAAAAAACCGTTGTGACTGAACAGGAAGATATCACATCATATGTAAGTGGATGTACCTATGTAATATATGTAATAGTCTTGGTTATGGGAGCCCCTTGAAGCAAGCACGGAGACTTCACGGACGACTTAAATGCACTTGAAAAGTAGGTATAATACGAGTCTAACGGATGGCGCGAAGAGAATGAGTTTGGTCCTGTAATTTATCTGCATCGGAAGTATTTTGGACCAAAATGAAGTAAAAAAAACACAATATATTTTTCAACTAATGATATTAGGTACTTTATTTGTTAGGTACTCTATTTTAAGAGTACCTAATAAAATTGATTTTTTGTGTGTGTTTGTTTAGTGTTATTGTTTATTTTTTTACTTCAATGATAATGTATTTCCACAAAGTCAAGCCTGAAAACATAGATCACGATTACAAAGTACCCTGAAATCTACTGATAGGATGTGTGGCAGGGGGTGATTATATACATCAGACTACTTTGGACAATTAATACATTTCCTCCGTTAGCGCGATCGGACAACATCATTCTGATCCCTTATCGTTCTTGGAAAAAATTACATCTTAAATTTATCTGTTCTACACTTAATCCCTCAGGTCTTGTTGAAATGATCTCTCCTACCACAGTAGGGAACATTTATATCTATAATCTTTGTCGTGAAAGAAACATCCTTTCCACCATTATCTCAAAATTAACCAATGTCGCAGAGAACGATGAATATGATATCTTAAGATGGAAAATGCGCTTCAATGTACGACATTCATAAGACAAGCAATGTTAATGGAATGGCTAATGGTGTGGTATTCCCATCATATAAAAATTCGAGGTCCTTGTATAAAATTATTATTAGGTAATCTACCGGTTAAAGACCGGTTAAGGTAGGTTTTTGGATGTACACAACTATCAAATAAACATTTTGTGACTCCCCACCTAGCAAACTAATCTATATCAGGTCCCTCTTCATCTCGGTGTACTTCTTTCCTCCCTTCATCCCGTCCAACATCCCTATCCTGTTCCTACCCTTACCTCGCTTGCCCAACATTCTCCCCTCTATTACCTTCTTCAACATCCCACTATTGCCGATCAATATGCCTTTCATCCATTTTTCCTGCCTCCATAGGATTTCTCTCAACAAACCCCTCTCCTCGTCTACTATACCTAGTACTTCCTCATCTGTTTTCCTTTCGGTCCATTTCACCTTCTCCATTCTTCTCCACACTCACATTTCAAAAGCCTCCAATCTACGAGTCTATCGATATAGACGATATATCGTAGATAGCCTATCTACGATCAATCTCGTACGTCTATCCTCCTGCTTCAGCGACCACGTTTCCGCGCCGTACATAGATACGCTCCACATTTGTATAAAATATGAATGGTTAATAGTCAATAGGTTAGTAAAGTCCGTTTGGTTCTGACTTCTTAAACTTCTCAGTTCTACACTTAATCTTTCTAATTTCATTTACAAGATCTCGTCTACCGTAGTGCGATGGGGCCTCTGATAATAAGTTTTAACACCATTGCTGAAGAGACATCCTTCCAATTTATGTAAGAACTTTCACTTGTTTTATGTATGCAGTTTAACTTTCGCTCCATTGAGGGATGCCCGGCCTTATATCCTCTGTTAATGTTGGCGTGCTACTCAGTTTAATATGAGAATCTTCAACAAATCTATGAGGATCCTATTTTTAACAGCAGCATATTCTAAATGAAGCGTAAACAGCGAAAGATGACATTTCTCTTTGAACTGTGAGTGTGTAGAATTAATAATTCAGTTGGAAAATTCACCTGGTGATCTCATTATTTTATCACGAAGATTGGAAAATTGCCACAAAGTGATGCCAGGCATATATCCTTACGCCATATTGCTGTGCGAAATTTCGCGGGTCTCGTTTGTCGATTCCATTTTCATTTCCAGAAGGTGCTATCACCACTGGCCAAGAGGAAGCAATGTTGTGGTGATGTTTTGCGCAAGGCACCACTTCAACCTTCCATGATCAAATCCGCTCTCGGATTGGTTTTCGCGAACAGCTCGCCTCCGAGTGGTGTGGCACCTTCTAGACACCCCCCCTCCCTCCCCCCATTTCTCTCTCCCATTGTTCTCGCGAGTCGCGAGACGTCTCGGGTCTCCTCTCGAACCCCCTCCGCTGGAGGGAGGCTGGAACTGGGGAGAGAGAGAGAGAGACTCGATGGGAGCGTGGCGACGTCGGCTGAGTAAACATTCCCCTCTCCTCTTGCCGTGCACGACGGCGACCTTGCCCGGATGATGCACGTTTCGTGGGGGACAAGAGTGCCTCAGTGCAGGGAGAGTTTTAGACGACGCACGCACGTGCAAACTTCTTCATTTCTGGCTCTCCGACATTTTGTGTCTAAGCGGAGAAGAGGGGAACTGCAAGTGGAGCTTACGGAATTGTTGAAACGGATCGCTAACAAAGCACTGCGCGCTCAGACCCCAAATAATTGCCGATTGTGATAGCCTACAATGTATAACGCTGCAAACCCACAAAATTGTTGAAAAAGGTTTATATATATATATATATTTTCAGTGGCACTTAAAGGATTACCAACTACATTATTTCATTTACCATCACCCTTGGGCTAAATTTACAACATTTGAGAACATACTACGCACCGTGCATCGCCACACTCCGTCCATAATCACGTACTCTTCAATTTCATATAACGTTCAAAATTGCGTCCCGTTAACACATTATTCCCTTTTGAAATACAACTTGTAATGCCGTTCACAATACATACAAACAATATTTTAATAGGTACAATAGCATAGGTACAATCGGTACAAATCACTGATCAATGACGTTTATCACCCAGTGGCTGCTTTACACTTATTCTCAAAACTCCTAAAGTTGGAATGAAAGGGCTCGAACAAACCTCCAAGGAGCTGGTAGCATTCAACAATAGTTCTATTAAAAAAAAAGAGTATTTTTTTCTTATTTGTTTTTTTTTGCGTTCTTATTTTTATTTTGTGAAAGTGGTCGTTTTTTCCCTTGAAGTTTGGTTTTTCTATCTCTTTCCATAAATCTTCCCACGCTTCGTCATTTTTTTTATAAATTCTGTAAATCGCGCCTACATGTATGTAGCTGAAATGCACAACGCTTGCAAGCCGACAATTGTTTGAATTAATTTTTTTTCCCGCAAACCAAAAAAAATGTGATACATTGGCAACGCCGGGACTCAATCTGATTCCTCTGAAGAATTTTTCAATCTGCCGATGAAACGACGATGGATGGTTTCCCGGACCGTTCTTCGTACACGTAGATTCAGTGTTGCCCAACATTTGGTCAACAATTTCGATCGTGGCAATCTCGAGACTAAATCTTTTCATAAAAGGGTAATCTCGTATACACATAAAAGGGAGTGGTAGCCTAGTTGGTAGTGTCCGGCTACTAATTAGGAGGGTTTAGCTAAGATTTCCGTTGAATTCGGAGACCCCCCCAGCTTCGCACAGGATGTGTGGTTTTTCGGCTACCAGGACATCTTCCTAGCAAACTGAATTGTGGCACGTGGAATCATGAACTGGCACCTCTATTATTAAATCATATCTTTTCCCAGAACTCCATCCCTTGTCTGATTTCACCTCGTTTGCACTGTCAGAGTGTCGTTATTTGCGATTTATGTTCGAAATCTACACATTCACACAATTTGGGTCGAATTTACACATTTATGTAAACTCTGATTCACAATGAACCCTGAGAAATATCAAGGAATTCAATTTTTTCAGATATAAACAAATATATTGATGTGGCACGTCGTGAAAATTTGCATCGTGTTTCAAAAGGTGAATGCTGAATTACTTCGTGATGTTCTGGCGTTTCTATCAAGTCTTTGCCCAGGGGCAGCTAGCTGCCCCAGGCACCGGATTCGTCATTGGGGACACCCTAAGAATTCTCATTTTGATGTCAGAGTCATCTTGGGAAATTTTTTTGGCAGCGATCAGTTAGAAGACGTTGAAACGTGGGCCGTAACCCAGTGGACATCTTCCTTTACTGGAGCAACCGGCAAAGACTTCGTGAGGTACATTCCGCAAAATTTAATGCAGTTATTAACGACTAAGGATTCCAATCATGATGTGGATGTGAATGAATGAAATTGAAATAACATACCATTTGGGTTCATTTGTTGTTTTCAAATTTTGAAACCGTAATAACACAAAAAACGAGTGCGGGAAAAAAATGAGTTCCCAACAGTATAAGGTCTCATTTTCTACCTTAAGGGTCGTCGAATAAGGATGCCAGGAAGAAGCTCGTTAAAAATTTGATATGTAGTGTAGTTATGTAAGGCGCGGAAACGTGGTCGCTGAAGCAGGAGGATAGACGTAGATTGGAGGCTTTTGTTAAAACTGTGGGTGTGGAGAAAAATGGAGAAGGTGAAATGGACCGAAAGGAAAACAAATGAGGAAGACATGAGTATGGTGAATGAGGCGGAGGAGTGGGGATTGTTTGGAGAAATCCATAAGAGGCAGAAAAGATAGATCATTTTGATCGTCAAAGAGATGTTGAATACTGTGATACCGGGGAGAACGTTAGGAAAACGAGGAAGGGGAAAGAATACGATAGGAAAATTGGACGGAATGAATGGAAGGAGCGGATACCTAAGCATAATATTATTAATAGGTATTTAGGATTAACAAGGTGGCAAAGCTAAACTCATAAATCCTATAGGATGTTTATTATCTGTACAACTGCGGATTCATCTTCATCGATAAAAAAATTAATATACGAATGTTTCGATTGGATTCTCTTGAATCGATGAGACGATGCCAATTCTCAAGTTTCGACGGGTTACCTTGTTGCCCATCATTATCGACTTCCCCGATGACCAGTCCTTCGACGACCGAAGAATCCTCCCTTGAACAGAATGCATATTTGGACATGCACTTTGAGGCACTCCTTCAACTAAAGCTTTGGAGCGAAGGTCTTCGCTTCGTCAGTCAATACTTGTGCGAATGAAAATCATTCGCTCCCAGCCTTTTCTTCAGAAAAAAAAGGTCGCCGTTTTTTCTTTCAAGTTCTTTCAAGAAAAATGGGCCATGGCGATGGTCGAAGCCGTTAATCGGCTACGGGTGACTCCTCCGCTTTAAAAACTCGGTATCGCCACGCTTAAAATTCATGCGGTCTTGCTTGGAAAAAATTTTTCTTGTTATCCATAAAAAGGAAACCGACCAGAATACTTGTTAGCCTACATTTGGTCCGGAACCGCAGTCGATTTCTGAAGATCAGTCTTTCGGGTGAGATTAACTCAAAAAGGCTTCTCGTGGGAGTAGAATGCATTGCGAAAACTTCGACGTTGCTATTCCTGCTTAGTTGATATCGCTTGACAAACAAAAAACCTGTCAAATTCACGTTTTTACGTGAACTAATGATATTCCGTTGAATAAACTGCGACCATTCGCGCAATCAGTGGAATTTTGGTGTTTTTTGCGACTCTGTCACGTAATTAAATTTGTTAAAGCTCGATTACCTTATATTACGATGAAAATAGTTGATTATTAACAAGGGATTATTGGTATAATGTGCTGAATCTGTTACTATCAGATTCCGAAATCATTTTTTACTACTCCCCCCGCCCACAATCTAATAATTGACATAATTGGCGTAATTGACACGATCCGTTCTTTCAGAAGTTCTCGTTCAAAGATGATGGCATATAAAATAACTTGTACTGTTTCAGTTCCTACTATTTATGGTTCCATGGCTGCAGGTCTAAATGTCACTCCCAATGCTGACTTTAATGAGCATCTTGAGAAATTAATTTCGGAGACCAAAACATCTAACAATTAGATACCTCCTTATCTTTTTTAATCATTTCTCTTCTTAGAATGTCTACAGGGTTCGTCCGGAAAATAAGTGTACTGAGCTCAGGAAAAAAAATTTATTACACTTTTACATATCTTAAGCTAATATACACTTGTTCCAGTGGCGTTCCCATTCCTGGAACGCTCCCGCGAAGGCATCATCGGGAACCTCTCGAAGACACGTCGTCACGGCCTCTTTGACGGCGCCCAAAGTCCCGTATCGCGTTTCTTTCAAACTTCTCTTTATCTTCGGGAACAGAAAGAAGTCCGGTGGTGCCAAGTCCGGGCTGTAGGGCGGGTGCGGCAGCGTTGCCACGCCGTGCTTGGCCAAGAAGTCCGACACGACAAGCGCGGTGTGAGACAGCGCATTGTCATGATGCAGCCGCCAGATGTTTTTGATCGCTGGCCGGACGCGGGCGACTCGTTTTCGAAGCCTGTGGAGCACTTGGACGTAAAATGCAGCATTTACAGTTTGTCGTTCAGGTATAAATTCGTAGTGGACGACTCCCCTTTTGTCAAAAATCCGGAAAATATCAGTACACTTATATTCCGGACGAACCCTGTATACACAAAAACTGTCTTGATCTTAAAAATAGACGTATAGATTTATACCGCCGAACGTGAATAGTTTAGATTGAAACTGACCAGGAATATCCATTAATTGATAATAATTACATTTTAAATTTATTTGAACTGATGAATTAATTATTGTGTTTCCAAGATCGCCCATTATTATAAACTGTGGATAGATGTTGAACGCCATGATATTCTCAAACTAAAGATGCTTCTCAATATGAGCACAATTGATGACTGTAACTATGGTCGACTGCTCGCAAAATTAAATCAGCCCAGGAATCTTGACTTAGAAATTCACCATTTATGACGGTGGTTAACGACAAACGGATATCGCTATAAAGTGATTTTAATAAAGTTTATTTTTACCTAAATAGCAAAATGACAAGATCAGCTCGTAAATCACCAAGTTTATTAAATTGATCTAATTCCTCAAAATGCATGCTTCATTTGTTATTCATAATTCTCAAAATCCCGATAAATTTCAGTTGAAGGTAAATTGTTGTGGAAATGTTGGAATACGAATCGATTCATGAAACGGCTAATATGAAGATTTCTAATCATCTAATCATCTGGATAGTTTCTTCATATCGGTTATCATACTGTGCGCATGAACACAGTGAGGGAAGTAGTTCATTTTGATATCCGTAATACGTCATTTTATTTTCACCGCCAGCCTAACACTCTGGTAATACAAGCTCTTAATAAAAATCAAACATTAACATGAGGAGCAGCAGTGCGAAATAATTTGAACAAAGATTGATGGCATAACTCTTGAAGGTCTTCATTTCGCTCCACTAAGTGAAGGAAATTATGTCTATATATTAATTATCAATACTAGCGCGCCAATTGAGGTCGTTGCGTATGCTCTTATCCGGAGGAATTTTAATGGCCTTATTTCGCGATGTTCGGAACGCTCTCGGCGAACGAAAACATTCAGCTCGGGGAAATAATGATGTGTTTGCTCGTTGAAACGAATCGGTGTGGTAATTACACCGTTCGGGTTACAATTACGCGATGGGAGGGCGCAATTTTATATTCCTACGCCACGCACAACTCCCTTCCTCCATGTGGTTATAAACTGCCATCATGCGTGCAACTCAAGTTGCAATTTCCGCGTCGGTTCGATTTATTACCACTTGTGATAGTTTAAACGAGACCCATTCGAAGGTACAATTGCGCCAAACAATCACACCGCCGCCGTCTAACGTGGCGCGTGCTAACCAATCCCGACCGACTTGATGGCCCCGCCCTAACCATGGGAGTATTAATAATCGAGAGAAAGATGGAACAGAAGAAGACGAGCTCGAAACGTTGTAGTCCAATAGTCCAGAGCCTTTTTCTTAAAGTCTGCTCGTCAGTCTCCTTTGAAAGTGTCGACGTGCCTGCCTGTCAACATATCAATGTGAGAAAGAAGGAGAGAGAGATAATCTGGACGTCACAGACTCCCGTTCCATTCCCTTCCTCGTTAAACTTCGGCCAATTGCGTGTGCCGCCAACATCTTTTAGAAACTTGACGGAAGCGTGCCGATGGCAATTATTAAAGAAATGGACTTTCCGTGATGAATAAATTATAATCTCGTTCGGAACTACTGCAGGAACATTCACTATATTATGGCCTTGTAGATCGTGAGGTGAGGATATTCCTTGTTTTTCCTGTTTTTTTTTTGGAAAATAATATTAATTTTCGGTGGTAGCCCACCGAGCAGAGGAACAATGTTGCCCAACATTGTTCATGTAGGGGAAGAGTGAGATTTGAAACAGTATTTGAATTTCACTAAATCACTTTTTCCTTTCCGCATACGATCCATCCCTTTTCATATCTCATTTTTCATATTTCGTTTCATCACATTTACTTCGGATAAATAATTGGTAAATGACAGTTTTTCATTGCCTTACTCATACACCCTCTGTAAATGAATATCTTTTTTTCCTTGTCCTTCCTAGTTTGCTGAAAATTGTTCCTTCCACCACAGGGATAAATGAAAACTAAAAAGTGATGTATTAAGATATTTTAATGATCCAGATGATAATCAAATTTTGCTCAAGTCTTTATTATAGGATTCAGTTGAAAATGTATGACGTTGTAGGAAAAACAAGAGGCATTTTCACTATACGAGTGTACAAAAAACTGAAATCAAATACGCGATGAGCATAGTTTGGCTCTCCAACTTTGCCAAAGTTGATTTGACTGCCGTTACCTTGTGTTACTCTACTATTCGTTAATTATGGTTTAGAACATGTAGAATAGGTATCTATTTTACGAGTACATTGGCGGAAATACAAGAAAGTCGACGTAAGTCTTATCTGTTAATAGTACGTGAGCTGGTGGTATATTTACACTCACAAAAACTGTACACATTTAATGAGTACCTTGCCAATAACCAATGGGAAATTCGATCCTCGTAGGGTATCATTTCGTAGTCTTTCCCCCTCGACGGGGGGGGGGGGGGGAATGAAAGTTTTGCGAATCGGACATATTTTTTTGCGTCTTAAACTTGACCGAGTAGTCAATGGGGATGCCAAGACCCCGTTTTGACCATTTTAAGACGATAAGGGTGTGCCGCCGATTCCGGAAACCGGGCCCGCAAAGTTTAAAAAAATAATTTGCAAATCGGACAAATTTTTCGGATCTCGGAATTTGCGTATCGGGCATAAAAATATGTCCGATTGGCGAATTTTTTTGCAACTTTGTGGGTCCAGTTTCCGGAATCGGCACACTGTTTTCGTCTTAAAATGGTGAAATCGGGGTCTTGTCATCCCCATTGACTACTCGGCCAAGTTTATGACGCCAAAAAATATATCCGATTCGCAAATTTTTAATCCCCCCCCCCCAGGTTACCAGGCAACTGGTAACTTGTAAGACTTGCCTCTTTTGTACTCTTCTGGTATCCTCGTTAAACGTGAGCAAATCTTAAAAAGTGTAAATATCAGGTTCACAGCATACCACCAGTTCCGGAATTTTAGTAAAGGTTATTCAGTTTGCAGCCGCTAGGATCGAGTAAATATATAGATTTTTAAAGGTTTATACTAACAACAACACTATACTAAAGAAGCGTCTTGCAACAGTAACCTTTTTTTAAGTCTGGTGAGACATAAAATGAATTTAACAAGAAGGAAAGTGTTAAAAAACTTTATTATGGCGCCTAAGTTATAAAAAACACCTGATTTCATTAGTGGTTAATGTCCAGACCAGAGATGGATGCCTAAAATTTTATTAAGTCAACTAATACAGCCCTTGATTGATCGAGGCGATTTCGATCGGCAGATTTCATGTAACTGCACAGAGTGACCACAAGAATTTAATTGCACACCACTAAGAAACTGAATAAATTTCGAAAATCGCACTGGAGAACGTGGAAATTAAGAACGTACGGTGCAGGAATTCCATTGAATTATTTTGACCGAAGAATGCCGAAGTATTGAGAGGGTTCTTGCGCAAAGGTGGCCCGGCATAAGAAAAGATATTCCATCGGTCCACTGATTCGAATAGGACAAGCTTCACAGCATCCGCGGGACACCCATACTAAATGTCGCATTTCGGATCAATTTCTGCGGAAAAACGGGACACGAAAATGACGATGAAGTAGTCAATTGCACAAAAAAGGCGTGCATCCTATGACAAAAAAAAGAGGGAAGAATAGTTTTTCATTCTTTTCGTTTCATGAAGCGGAAAATACGGAGGATATCAGAAGAGATTGGAATGCAAGGCATTGGCCTATTGTATAACGTGGTATGAAGGCGGCATGTTCGGGGTTAAGCCCGGAAGAAATAAAAAAAGAGGAAAGATTGGGTATGATTGCGTAGCAGAAAGAAGTCGGGAAAGGAATTACGACCCGAGTGGGTTGCGAGATTTTAAAAGTTTAAAATGACGGAGGTAGTAAGCAGGACAAAGAATAACGCAAACAAGAAGTTTTAAACATGACAAATAATTTAAATTGAAAATGTAATGGTGAACAGAGAGCAGATAAAAAAATTCAAAAATGTCGAAACATGGAGATGCTCGATCGTTGAAACGACGACAGAAATTCCTTAAAAACAATCGTCAGAGACAACTAAACCTTGTTTTATGGTTTACGAAATAGAAACAAAAGCCCAGTCTTCAGAGTGGAAGGGGTCATATTTCCCACGACCAAAAAGTTCGGGTGTCACGATCGAACGTGAAGGTGATGTTGATCGTTTCCTTCAATTGGTAAGGGACTATTCATTATGAATATGTCCCCAGAGGACAAACAGTAAACGGGCAGCATTTTATGGAAGTTATGAGAAGGTTAAGACCCGCCATTCTGCGTAAGATACCACAAATGGGGAAAAACAAGCCTTGGTGTCTCCATCACGACAACGTACTGATGCACACATTGATTGTTGGATCTTTTGGACCGAAAATAGCACACCGGTGATCTTCCAGCCACCTTACTCTCCGGATCTTGCTCCAGGGAACTTTTTCCTGTTTTCCAAGATGAAATGTGCCTTGAAAGGACGCCGATTTGAAACTTTTGTAGACATCCAACAAAATTGCACCGCAGATTAAGACTATCCCATAAGAAGCGTTCTAGGCGGCATTCGAAAGCTAGAAAAATCATGGGAGCATTGTATTGGTAGCCAAGGGCTGTACTTTGAAGGTGTTAATCATTATTTAATCGATAACTAGTAAAATCAGGTATTTATTCGAACAGTCTCATCTCTTTTTGAACAGACCTTGTATATACAAGGAAGGAAGGGGATAATGATTAGTGGGAACGATATATATTTTTTGGTTTGGCCTCAAGAGGATGGAAAGTAGTTTCAACCATTTGGACTATGTAAAGAATGACAGTAATTTTCGCGAACTGTAAAAGACATCACCGTAGGAAAAAAAAGATTAGGCAACATCGCACGAGTGCCTTTGGCTCTGCGAGAACCGTCTAAACTCTACTTCTACCCGAAAAAATGGATCGTTATGATGATTTGGCTCCATGGTCCTTTTGACGTCTTAAGTGTATGATACAGTACCAAATCGATCAAAGCGGAGCAGAGATGGAGAGAGAAGAATAGGGGACCCAAAACGCAACCCTGTGGGACCGCCACCTACTCTATGACGGAAGGACGGCTTCTGGGAGAATGCAACTCTCGGAGAGGGAGTGGGGCGCGCGTCAACTACCGAGGAACCGAGGTGGGAAGTTGAGGGAGACAGGAAGGGATGGAAGGTCGCTCGACTGCAGCAGCATCGTCGTTGGCGATAAAACTAGAGACGCGTATCGGATGGCAATGGGGCAGCATGTTAATTGCCTCGTTTTAATTATATCATAATCGTTTGACGCACTGATTGGCGTGCGGAGAAGGGATGGGGAAGTGGAGCGAGTTGGTTGTAGGGGAGGGGCTGTGGCATCGATTGCGGGGGTGGAGATAAAGGAGAGAGAGAGACCATGCAGTAGTATCGTTAATTGAAGCAGTGGTGGAGGAAAATGATAACACAAAATATATAATTTTGAGTCTTGTTGGACTTTTTATCGGGTTGAAATATATTATTTTTAATATTTCGGAGTATCTCGAAAAGATATGGGCGTTCGCAGTGGAGATGGTTACGTATTTTCCCCCTCCCCCTACTGATACAGGTAATATATATATATATATATATCTATATATATATATATATATATATATATATATATATATATATATATATATATACAAACACTAGGTTAATAAATATTAAACACTCAGAAACATAAAAGAAGGACACTTACAGTAGATATTTACGTTTCGACGGCACGGCCGTACAGTTTACGAAAAAATGGCGTTAACTCGTGAACACTTTCGTACGATGATTTTTTATGACTTTAGAAGTGGATTATCAATACAGGAGTGCATAGATCAATTTACTTCCACTTTTGGCGATGAAGCCCCATCCTCTGTCACTGCGAAACGCTTGTATAACGAATTCCATCATGGCCGCCGTTCGCTAAGCGACGAAAGTCGTTGTCCAAAATCAGTTGTTGTACCAGAAAACATTGATGTTCTAAATATCTGATACTTAATGCAAGAACTAGTAATGGAAGATTGTCATATGACTTATCGTGAGATTGAGGCATCCTTTGGGATTAGAATGACGAACAGCAATAAGACGTTGCATGAACACTTAATTGTGAAAAAATTTGTTCGCGTTGGACCCCGCATAATTTGACCAATTGGTGCAAATGTCAATTGGTGCAAAGAACTACTCAAGAAATATAATCGCGGTTCATCAAAAGCTGTGTATAACATCTACACAGGTGACGAATCTTGGATCTATGCGTATGAGCCGGAAATAAAACGGAAATTTACTGTATGGGTCTCCCAATAGGAGCGAACTCCAACAAAAGTGATTCATGCACAAAGCACATTAAAGCAAATGATCGCCTGTGTCTTCGGAATAACTGGATATGTGGCAACCGAACCATTAGAGCAACGTAGAACAGTGAATTTTGAATGGTACACGGGTATACTATAGGTTTGCCAGAAGTGCTTGATGGAATGCGGAAAAAAAGTGGTAACGAAGGATCATTCTTCATCATGACAATGCAAGCTCTCCCAGATTTTCTGGAAACAACTACCTATTTGACTGACGAAAACGTCGGATTAATTCACCGTATAGCTCTGGTTTAGCACCAAATGACTTCTTTTTAATCCCGTTAATCAAGAAAAAATTGCGTGGCCAACGTTTTCCAGTGCCTGAAGATGCCGTTGATGCATTTAAAATCCATGTTTTGGAGGTACTTCAACCGAAGTGGAAAAAAATGTTACGAAAATTGGTTCGAGCGCATGCAAAAGTATATTGGTTATCATGGAGAATACTTCAAGAAACCATTTTCAACAAAAAATTACTGTCTTTTCATTGTTAGGCTGAAAATACAAATAGCAACACACACACACACACTAATACACGTCATAAAGAAAAAGGGGACCATTGCCATCAACGTCGTCTTCGTCACGGCAAGCCACCCCCCAGCCACCACCATTGCTGGGAGGAAGGAAGGAGTGGCCTTTTTTTCCGTTACGGGGTTCGTGCCTTTACGGACGGTTGATTCGCCGCGTTTCACCATTATGGAGTGGACGGACGAATGGTGGTCGCAGTCTTCATTCGTCTCTATGTGTGTGTGAGCACGATGCGTTGAGTTTGCTCCAGACTGCGCCTCTTCCTCCCGCCACCACTCCATTCCCTTCGGCCTCTACCGATACGCGATTTATTCTGTGGGCGTCTCCAAGGCTGTCTTCGACTTGCTCTCAATTCGCGAAATTTCAAGCAAATTTAACTTTTGAATCCATTACCACCCATCACAAAGTGTAAACCAAACGATGCTTGTTTGCTGCTAGGCACTCTCTAGTTGAATCAATGCTGTTAGCCTCCATTCCTTCAGAGTTTCTTTCGTTAACCTATATCATGATCTATTAATGACAGTAGTCTACTGGTCAAGTCAGGTTAAGATGGCCACAATGATTAAGCAATGCAACGGTGACAATTCTCACCTAACACAATACGGTGCACCTTATATATATATATTTATTTATTTATTCACATGGGAAATAGATATAAGGAGAAAGGATAGGAACCCATATAAAAGACGAACACAGGATAGGTGGGGAAGGCGGAATCGGGTATCTTTTACATGTGTTCCTATCTCTTTTCCTTATTTCCACTTCAACGTGAATGGATATTTGTTCGCCTTATGGCGGATTTTCGGGTTTGAATGTATATATCCTATATATAAACCTACATTGCACTAAATCGATTTATTAACGTCACATACGTTCTTCCTCCAAAGATCTCCATCCAAAAGATCTTCATCCCAAGATTCATTTCCAGTTTTTTTTTTAAAGTCTACTACATGGAACAAGAATTAGTAATAGATTGGACTCATAGCCATAAGGCATAAATAGATTAGTTAAAAACGTAGTAGAGGGGGGACATTTGAAGGGAAGATGCAGCTAAGGAAGACAAAGATTGCAGTCAAGAATGTAGGACAAATTAAAAAGGACCAATGAGATTGAATTAGCACAGAAAAGAGAAGAATGGAGAGCTTCCGTAAGCCAATCGAATATTGGGGTCGAAATACTAATGATGATGATCCATCTTCTAGTCTCTCAAATTTGATTCCCTAGGAATTATAATTTATATGCACTGTTTAATTAATTTTTAGGAAAGTGATGGTGATTGTGTCACGAAGATAAAATATTTAAAATGTGCACAATCACCTGTTTTTGCAACATGTTCCTTCATTCTGAAGTATTTGCCCTTGGAACTTGATCGCTATCATGGCTCGACGATGTCGAGTATTTCGTGAATAAACCACAAATTTATGTATCATTTTCATGATTTCCGATTCACGAGACTTTTTTATTTCCCTATTCAAAATAATTTTTATTTTGAAACACTGGTAAAGAAGTGGGACTGAAGGTTAGTGAAGAGAAGACCAAATACTTGAAAATGTCAGCTCATCAGAACAAGCGGCACCTACAAAACATAATAATTGGGAATTATGAGTTTGAGGGTGTCAAGGAATTTACCTATCTAGGAGTAAGACTTAACAATGAAAATAAGATATCCACGGAGATCAACCAAAGGGTAATGGAAGGTAACAGGGCACACTTTGCAAATGTAACAATTTCAGATCAATGTTACTATCAAGGAACACCAAAATGAAGATCTATTAAACGCTTATTAGACCCGTGGTAACTTATGGAGCTGAAACATGGACATTAACAAGTCAGGATGAGGAAACACTTAGAAAATTCGAAAGGAAAATGTTAAGGAGAATCTATGGCCCAATTAGAGAAGGAGAGAGATGGAGAATTAGAATGAATATGGAGGTAAATGAATTACTAGAAGGGAAGGACATAGTTAGATTTGCCAATTCACTGCGGCTGGCGTGGTTGGGGCATGTAGAAAGGATGGAAAATGACAGAATGCCCAAACTGATACTTAATAGCAAGATGGAAGGAGTCAGAAGAAGAGGTAGACCAAGGAAGAGATGGCTACAGGATGTGGAGGATGACTTGAAGGCAATGGGAGTTACAAGATGGAAGGAAAAAGCAAGAATAAGAACTGAATGGAGGCATATCACAGAGGAAGCCAAGGCCCACACCGGGCTGTAGAGCTGCAGATGATGATGATTCAAAATAATTCGATCGAATCCGACAGAATGCCATTGCTCCAATCCCACCGATATTGCTCTCCTACTGCTGCAGCTTACAGGAGCAGTTGAAATTTATCTGACGTCGAACACCAAGTTATCGACTCCGAATGAAAAAAGGAAGTATGGTTATCTTTCGACAGTTTGCACAAGCAAACATAATCATACTTTGACAAACACAGATCTTAACGAGAGCCCAGCTATTGCGAGTAAACAAGGAAAATTTGTTTGGAAGCCATGCATTTTAGGACCATACCGAACTGTCCGTGAATAACACAACTTTATGTTGCATTTCTTCAAGCGATTGTTTAACTGAACTTTTTTTAAGTCAAATTATGGGCGAAACTACCATTATTATGAAGTTAACTCACAAATGTGCGTATTAAATTGATCAGGGGGGGTTCTCGCCGATTTCTTCGAGAGTCGAAGCGTGTGTGTGTTTGTGTAGGGGGGGTGCCATGTAGGCGATGCCCGATGCGTGGGAGACGATGCTTGAGAAGAAGGGGCGGGAGTGGCTCATCGCGGTGAGGGAGGGCGGCGGCGAACAGGTACTCTTGAGAGGGTAGAAGAGAAAGAAGTGGAAAGAAACGAACGAAGAAGCGAAGGGCCTTTTCCTTTCCTCCTCGCGCTCTCGACTCCCTCAAGGTCACATCTTCCCTCTCCTCCCTCCCTAGATTAGAACCTGCCCCCCCCCTTCCCTCCGTGAGCGCGAGCCGCCTTCGTCCTTTATTTGGCGATGGCGCGAAGCAGGAGGTTCTTTTTTTGTACACACACACACGTACGGGTATATAAGAAGAACGTTTCGGTGGATGGGGGGGAGGTTCGGTTGTGGTGGCGGTGACGTCTGAGGCCGCCGTGTGTGCTATGCGCTCGCGTGCAACGTGGGCGAATCCTCCTCTCACTTAAAGGGGGGGGGTTTGTGCGTGCGTGTGTTACATTCGGGCGTTGAAGTCTCCGGTTGCGTGGTGAGCGTGTTTGTTGTCACGGGGGCGTCGCTGCGGAGGGAAGTGGGCGTGGGCGCCTATAGCTGTTCGGGGGGGTTAGGTGGGAAGGAGGGAGGGCTAGGGATGTCGTGAAAACGCCTCGAAGGGGGCTAGGGGGGCGCGAGGAGGAAGACCACTATATCCTTAAACGTCTTTGCAGAAAGATGCCACCGTCGATACATAAACATTTACGCGGCAAATCTCACTGCCAGTCAGAGTTACATCATCCGTTCCATAATCCATGCGTCAGGGACGAAATCTTTCTGGTGGGCGTACGCATGGTTGCTGAGGGACTTAATGACCTAACGGTGACCCCGGGGTGTAGCCAAGGATTGTTCCGAAGCTAAGGGGATAGGGGCCAGGTTGGCTCAACGAGTATAAGATGGAAAGGCACAGCGTACTCTCAAATTTGGCCAAAATTGTAAATGTGGTTCATCCGCTAGAGTATACAGTTAGCCTAGTTCGTGGCGGGACAAGTTCAGATGCGCATTTAAATGCTTGCTAGGATTTGGCCGTGGGCATTTTGAAGCGGTTCGAGCATAGAATCTGATCAAAATCTAAACATTTGTAGACCTCACATGTTTCAGTTCTCCTTAGACATGTGTTTATTTGTATAACCTTGCTGAGAGAAATCCGTAGGAGGTCAGAAGGAGTGAGTGGGTGGAAGACATATGAGATGTCGTAGACAAAGCAAAATGTTAGGTAAGCGTGGTTAGAGAAAGGCAGGGAGTAGGGCTTTTTGGATGGAGAGAAGGCGGGTAGACATGAAAAAAATGGAAGGATGAAAAAATACGGAGCCAACAAGAGAAAGTTCACGCGATACTTGGTATAATGAATGCTAAAATTGTCCAGAAACTACCATTGAAAGGTAGACTGCCTATACATTATTATTTGGAGGAGAGAGTCAACCTAATGGTTATTTGTGTGGAAAGAGACAGGGAAAGACTAGCGCTTTGCCTCGTCTTCACTTGGATATTTGTCAGGCCGAAAAAATAGAGAAAAAATCAAATACTCTCAATCAGTAATATTCAAAAATCGCTTTTTCGCCGTTTACAACCACAATAAAATAGAAACGCGTACATAATCATTTATCCACCTTCATCCGAACTTTTCCTCGTCAATTTCATGACTTTTACTGAATGCTATGTAGGGTTAGAATATTAACTCTTACTATGGAGTAAATTAGTTAATAAGGGATAAGATAAAATGGATGGAAAGTAAAACGAATGAAGAAGTTCTAGGAGACATAACAGGGGAAGAGGAATAAGGTTATTGGGAGAAATTCGAAGAAGGCCGAGTATATGGATGCAGGATATCACGTATGTATGCTGAGAGAGGCAATGGGATGCTGAAGGCTGTGACACATAGAAGCGAGTATATAGTGAAAGAGAGTTTTTTATTTATTCAAAGGGGGAAGATTGAGACTTTGTAGGGCCTTCTGTCACCTGGCCCCTGGGAAAGAAGAAGGAATAGGCATTTTGGATGGAATTAAGGGAGGCAGAAAGTATGCATTATTTAAGAATGATTTGTTGCAATATGGGATCTTGAGATTTTTGTGTTATGTTACCCTGAGCTTAAAGGATACTGTATTGTGTAACACCTGAAACAATGGATAACCTATTATAATCCGGCGCACTGCTGCTAATAAATTTTGAGTGAAAAGCATCTATATTATTTCTGCAAGATGCTTTCTTGTGTGTTCATCTTTTACACTTGGAATACTCAATGCCAAACCGTAGGGAAGATATCGTTCGAAGGAGCCATTAATAGGTTGTTGATATAAATTTGTGTCCGTTTCGTAAAAACAGATATTTATTCAATCTACAATTCAATTGTAGATTATTATGTATTGTATTATTCAATACAATTCAATCTACAATTACACTTTATTTTTTTAATATTCAATATACAATTGAAAATTAAAAACGCCTTTCATAGGTTCCCAGGAATGATTTAAATGATTTTATGAAAAAAATGTCATCTAAAGTTTAGTTTTTGCAGTGTAAAGATTTATTATTCATCACATTTTGCCGACTTGAAAAAATTTCAATACTTAAAGAACTGGAAATCCTAGCGTACGTAGATACATTTGAGTTGCATCGGTAGGATCTATTGCAAGTTTTTAAGTGTCCAGGCTTATTGATATTCAATTAGCTATGATCTACTATCGACATGGCTATCGATCGTTTAGATTATCGACAAAATACTGGAGAACGTTCGAGAGAGCTTTTGTGTTTTGGTAAAAAAATCATTAGTTATTTATGATGACACAGAATGAACAGCAAATCGTTTTTCATTACTAATTGAAGGATTGTATAAAAAACACCTGAATACAATTGACAATTCAATGGCGTGAGACGGCTAGTCTATTATATTTCAACGAGTCATTCCAGTATACAGCGCTAACGCTCGGACGCTTGTGTTGCCATTTTTTTCCATTCATATCTCTAAGGATTCCATTCTTGCACTCAATTGGGTCTCCAAAGTGGGAAGTGAATGTTCATTCGCAAACAAAGTCACGGCAGACGAGTGTCTGCGAGATTTGGCAACGATGCCAACAAGGTCGATTCTCCAATGTTTACTATTGTAATACACTTGTGTGAATCAGGTACAACCGCTCTCCCTCTGTCAACCGCCGCTTCCATAAAGACTTAGGAGTGCAATCGCCTTTCGACGCAGGGCACGGTGTGGAAAGGTTTTCGACTACGTTCATTTAAATACATGTAGTATTTTGTGATTCTAACACAGTACATTTACAGATCGGTCCGAAGTCCGTTCGAAATGAGGATGGAGTCACGAATTGACCTCTACCACCTCCTGGTCGGATGTTTTCAATTTTTTCCATTCATTGCTAATTCGATTCATAATGGCCAATCCCAGAATGTGTGTGTATATATATATATATATATATATATATATATACACACATATTCAAACTTGAAAATCCCGCCATACGGCGCATAAATATTCATTCAAACAGAAATAGGTATAAGGAAAGGGGATAGGAAAACACATAAAAGGCGAACACATATATATATGTATGTATATGGAGAAATGACAAATGTCATTTCTCCATTCGTAACACTGGATTCCTCACTCCTTAGGGCTTCATACCAAGTAATCTCTACCCTCAACAATAAAAATACGCGGAATTCCACTTTGAATCATCTCGTGGTGTTTTTTTCCATGTTGCGTATTAGTGACTGATCCCTTCGCTGATGTTTGTGTTCTTTCTGTAAGCGTGCGTCACTGTTAATTTTTCAAGGAACATGTTAGTGAGATGGCCGAGGACGATGCTTCTCCAAAACCGCTCACGAAAGTGGAGATATTTTCGATAATAACGAATGACCTTCTTCTAAAGTTTTCTTTAGAAAAAGATTTACACGCTTGATTTTTTATCATTTGCTGGACCAAATAAATTTGTTCCCTCCTCCCCGGTCCTGGTCAAACATAATAACGAATCGCTTATTTGGGATGAAGAAGAAAACAAAAATATGCAAAGGGATGGCGACTCTTTTATGAGATAGTCACGGAATTTCGTTCTTCGATTATCTTCAAAATGGTAAGACAATAACGGAAGAAAATTCACGAATTGTATTTCGAATTGCTTGACCACTCACCGTATTCACCAGAACCCTTCCTGACCTGTTTTCCTATTTTACAACCTTTTTAAGTTTCGCTTGGCGAACAGAGATTTCCATCGGACGAGGACATTATCGCTTACGTAAACACCTATCTTGCGGAGAAAGATGTCAACTACTCCTTGGGAGGGTTAGAAAAAAGTTAAGAGCATCGCTGGAAAAACGACTAATGACACAGTATTCAACCCGAAGGTTTAGTAGGTGATGGTAGAGTTCACCCATGTACTAAGCCCGACGGTGTGTGAATATTCACACATCAGGGTAGGGGGGTTCCTTTCCCTGTGCCGGTTATGGTTTCCCAGGAAGATCTGGAACCCAAAAAACCACATAGCTTGGGCGGAGCTGCAGGTTCCCAGTGTCTTGCCCGGGAATCGAGCCCGGTCAGTAGTCCAGCAATCTACCCCTGGATTATTGTGACCTATGGAAGAACGACTATTGACAAAAAAGAGACTATGTCGAAAAATAAAAATAAGTTTGAAGAAAATATGTCTCGAATATTAGTCAAATCGGAAACTTTTCAGACTACACTCGTATTCTCGAGTATTTGCAAAGACAGGAATTTTTCAATCATGGCAACGTTATGTGTGAAACTCCACGTACAGGTTATTACTTAGAATGCTCCAAAACTCCAAATGGACATTAAAAATATCTGGGAATAGTTCCGGAGACGTATGTTCGAAATGAAGCGGGCGTACGACTTGGAGAAGAGGTTGGAGGAACTTGGGCGGTGATAACGAAGGGAAAGGTAACCTGGTTGCAACTCGTTGCAAAATGAATTCGTAAGGATTGTGTTAGAAAGAAAACGATGAGCAATGACAGCAGGATAAGAGACCAAACGGAAGGAATCATGTGGACCGTTCGCATATGTGTGTTTATGACCAAAAGGGGTCATGAAAGTTTAAAATCAATCGAATAGCGAACAATCGCGGAAGGAAATGAAAGTCTGAGATCGGACAGTGCCTCGAAAACATTTTCTGTCCGATTGTTTGCGATCCCACTCATGGAGGCGTGGAGTCCAAAACCCTCTTAATCTGTGTCTCTTTCTCTTACGGTTGTTTGAACGAATAAAAATGGTGGCATTTCTTCCAATGGATGCGATAACGGTGATTCAGTGTTTCTTATTTCTCCAAAAAGTCAACATTACACCATAAAATCGTCCACAAACAATTCAGTGCTGTGCGAAACCATAGCTTGAGGAAATATATTGAGTATTGCTTAAACCTACAAGAAATCCAGGTTGGTTCAATGTACTAATTATGATACTGGTATTTACAGCTAGTGTAATGCATATTGGCGAAATATTCTCTGCCAGGACTTATATGAAATACAATTCAATGGCATTTTGAAAAGATAAAGTGGCTTTTTGAAACTATCGGGTATGAAAAAGGGGCACAGATCTTTGCTTCCGTAGTAGCTGCGGATTAAGTGGTTTTAGGACTGTCTCCGATGGAGGTTAAGTGGGATGAAGTGAGTGGCCAGCACATTTATCAAGACGCTGTCTAGAATGACTGCCATTTTCTCTCATCGTCTCACTCCCATTCGCAGCGTTACCAGATTGAACGCACTATGCTGCGCCGTCCAAGAAAAAAAAGAAAATCTTGCCTCGGTGCAGAAATAATATTATATATACATGCATATATATACTTGTATATATATATATTATATATACATAAATATAGATAATATATTTTGATGCAAATGGAATTAACACTTGTAGACACAAACACAGATACACATAAAAGAGGCACTCACAGGTTCTCGAATTTTCGGTGGCACAACCACCTTTCTCAAGAGGAGGTAGGAACAGAACTGAGGCCAAGGAAGACCCGGAAGCACTGGTCCCGTAAAAATATTTTACATTTGTGATCTGCTCAAATCCGCCTTCCCCACCTGTCCATTGTTCGCCTTTGATGCGTTTTCCTATCCCCTTTCCTAATATCTATTTCTATGTGTGAATGAATATATATATATATACACATACCATCCACATAACGCACCATCTTGCAAGCCTCCGTAAGCGCGTGTGGCGGGGGTGTTAGGGCACCAGCCATACATTGGTTATTTATTTCAATTATTAGTTCATGCATGCATTATATTTGTAAATCCATTCACCTTAATTTTCCTACTATACTAGTACTATAAATCCTTCGCTGAACGTGTGGTTGATAAAATCGCGTTTTCATTCCACCGTTCAAAACACCAGAGTGCGCGCACACACTTCACTTTCTCCACCAATCGGTGAATTAGAAGATAATTATTTTTTCTTCGGGGTTCCATGCCTACTTGTCAACTTTCACAGCGATAATTCTGTCCAAGCTTTGCAGACATCGGGATGAAGCGAGCGGTTTCATGTGCTGTAGGGATTACTATTTTCTCTGTAGAAATTTATCCGAGTACTTGCTGGAGATTTTGGATATTTATCAATCCGTCATCGTCGCCATCGAAGAGGGGCAGGGGTTCCCTTTTTAAGCTCGCTGGCCATAAAAAAAACAAAGCTGTGCGAGATGAGGTCGTGCTGACCACGTCTCGGGAATGTGTTCCTCCGTGTCGTCGCCCGCCCTTAATAAATACGTCCCTTTCGCTAATTCGTCCGTGTTTGGCGAACGGGGTAAGTGGGTCCGAAAGCGGAGGAGAGGCTCTCGGGAGTGCTCGATATCCTCTCTCCCCTCCTCCTTCGAATCCGAGATTATCCTTTTCCAAGCTGGCCTTTAAACGCGACGGAGACTCGATTCATCCCCTGTCTATCGAATCAAAATATCTCCCCTCACCCCACCCCTTCCTTCCCCTCTTTGGAATCGGTACCACTGGGTTATCCCACCTCCGCCTTGTCTGCTCCAACTTGAACGCTCGATCTCGCCGATATTACTCTAGCAAAGGTGTGTGTGTGTGAAAATGGACTTTGTATCGCAAAAGTTCCGTATCGTAGCGATTTTTTACGACTCTTGAATAATCGAACTCGCGGATTCCTATTCCCCTCAAGGAATTCTCTGGCACAATATGGGGAAAGATTCAAGTGAAAATTGTATTTTCGTGACTTTGAAGATTTGCCACCATATTATCAAATATCGCTATGTAAACAGCAGTTTCAAATGAATATTTATATTACGGATGCGTTCTTATGGAATGATGATTGAAGAACTTGTTTTCCTTATTGAGAATAAGAAAAAATCATCGCATCAACTCTTTAATCATGTCCATATGTAATTATGTTATCGTGTTTTATAATTCATTGTAAAAATATAAATTTTGTCATACTTACATGCTAGCCTCAGGGCCCAACCCCTGCGAATAATAGCGTAAACGAACCATGCATTCATAACTATTTTAAATAATTCTTTAAATCTCCATGGTTAACATAGACTAGCCAAATATAGCACAAGTTCATAAATTATAACGAAAATGAATTCGGGTACTATTTACCGTAGTTAGGCCTTACAGTATGATATATTATTTATTTTGATTAGGGTACTATTAAATAGACTTAGTTTTTGTAACATTGTAAAAACATTTTTTGAGTTCTGCCTGAATGAAAAGTTGGTGCTGGTCCATTGCATCTAACATTTACGTAGTACTTCACATTGAAAATATTGTGTGATACACGTAAGTAAATATAATTTAGAATTCACTTGTCCACTAAGTTAATAATGGAATCGTCTTACTTAGTGTAAGAGGGAGGGAAAATTGGCTTGTAGTTGAAAACGGATTATGAACTCGCATAGGACAATTTCCAAAATTTCCCCAAGGGTTTGTTTTCAGAAAATACATGCCAAGGGCCAATATTTGACAGTCGTGGAACTTAACAATCGTTCTGTCCTGTTTGTCGAGCAAACTAAAGCCGCTCTCCGTTTTTCATTACTTCCACCCATCTCGCGATTAGTCTTTTTGGGTGTGACGTGCCATGGTCTCAGCCCTCAACGTATAAACTTACTGGTAAAGGTTACCAAAGCGCGAAAAAAATTCACCCTCATAACGGTGAAGGTTTTCATGATTCCATTTAATAACGGAAAAGTGAAACCGGGGCGAATTAAAAATGAATAATGCATCGCTTGCTTCCTGTGTTTTAAATGGGATTCTTTGAATGAGGTACCCGGGACAATTGAGCCTTTCTTTCGCCAACAGGGTCTGATCCAACATTTTTTCATCCTATTGTCCTGAGTTTACCGAGTGATACTGGACGATGAGGTACCATTCAACCTGACCTTGCAATCGCTATTTTTCGCTTTTATTTAATTTTGATTGACATTATTTCTTAAAAGTTTTGTGTGGATCTTGGTTTTTATGGCGCTAAAAATCGATCGTTGAAGCAATACAAATATGATAGGCGCAGATTGAAGGCTTTTGAGATGTGGGTTGTGAAAAAATATTGAAAAGATGAAATGGACAGAAAGGAAAACAAACATAGAGGTAATAGTGGGGAATGAGAGGGTTATTGGGAGAAATCCAGAAGAGACAGGAAAGCTAGATGTAGACCATTCTGATTAGCTATGGGATATTGAAGACTGTGCTATATATAGAGGGAAGAACTTTAGGGAAACAAGAAAGGAAAATGGTTGACATGTTGGACGGAATTATGGGAGGAAGGAAGTATGCGGAATTGAAGAAGGGTTTATTCTAGTGTGGGTTGTCATGTTGTGTCTTTGATGAAGCTGAGAAACGTAGGGTGTTAAGTTTGCGTCCTCCCCAAACCTACCTTAAACGGCAGACTAGAAAATAATAATACTTTCTTGAGAAAGTCTAATGCTACTATCTCCTCCGTGGCCATGCCATGGAGTTTTGACATATTATTGACAGTTAATCGATTCTTCCTCAAGAATACCTTAGTCATTAACCCAAAGGTTAGCTGCAAATGGGTGAGGGTGCAGCTCACCATGTGTAAATCCGAAGACTCGTGAAATTCACGCATTCTAGTTAGCGGGGGTAGTTCCTGTTTCTGATTGGTTGATACTGAGAAGAGACGGGACGAATAAACCAATCCGCCGACAGCAACGGAAATAGTAATTGCACTTAATTTTATTCGTTTCAAAATTTCTTCGGCGTCACATAAAACATCCGCATGAATAGATGAAACCACATCCGTAGTAATGGAAATGCTTTGCCAAAACACGCTTTTTCATCGTTAGTTGATCGTCAAAACTTTCCCCTGTCTGAGTAAGTGCAGGCAACGTGAACTTGACACAGATTGAAATGAAGTACGCTCAGTGTTACCGTTTCGTATAAGCTCTTCTGAGATATCATTCCCAACCACAGTCCGAAGAACGGCTCGTGTAATAAATAAGTTTCCTCTGGAGCCGGTCGTTAAAGTCACCGGGCGTCCGGAGAAAGGACGGGACGGTTAGAGTGGAGTTCGACGAATCCATTGGCGCCCACTGTATGTGGTGGGGTCGGAGGCAGGTTTAGGTGGGGGACCAGAATCACGTGACCTCCTTCTCTTCGTTATTTGTAGCACAATGGTAAAATTAATCCATTTGAACACTTCACCCGATGTGTGCTTTCGAATGGTTTCTTCAGAGAACTCTGTTTTCTACCTCAAAAATGTATGCACTGAATGATTTACCCGAATTTTTCATTTGAAGCGGACGAGGACTGCTGCAAAAGGGTGTAGATTACAACTCTTTACGTTTATTTTCAAGAATCTAACAAACATTCTCCCACTAATGCTGCACGACGACTGCTTAATATGCAACCTCAGGCATCAGTCGCCGAAGGGACTTGGTCAAGTGCGTCGCTGTGTTTTCAGTTTGGCCAAATTATTTTTGTATGTGTGTGCGTATTCAACACACTTCACATTTATTTTTCTGAAAACCGATTCTTCAAAAACATCCACCCATATCACATCTTCTTTTCATTTGCTCGTGTGTGTGTGTGTGTATCGATGATGTAGAACAACTGAATAGAATGGTTTCAGGCGTTACTTAGTGGAAGCGATTCATATCGGAAGTTTCTGTTTATTTTCCGAGCTGTAGAAGCACTCTTTAGAGCAATATAATATTTGGACGGCACACAAATAAAATAGAATACACGTATAAGGACACATTTAAGAAATTGGAAGCTTTAGACCTTCTCTGAGGGCTCTTTAGATTAGACTTTTATTGTTTATATGTTTATATATACTCGTATATTTCCAGGTGGTAGTCCAGGGGTAGAGAGTTGGATTGCTCACCAAAGAGTCTGGGTCTGATTTCTGGGCACATCTCTCTGACTACCTTAGCTTAACTCTAGCTATGTGACTTTTCGGTACCACAACTTTCAGGAAATCCATAGGTGGCACAGGGAAAAGAACTGGCCCTCTTTATCACCCTGATGTGTGAATTTTACACTCCCTTGAACTTAGTATTAGGTAAACCTTCGGGTTCATATCTGTGTTTATGGTTTTCATGAATGTGTAATCGTAAATGGTAATTGCAAAAATGTACATGTAATAATGTATATACATATATGTGTAAATATGTATATGTAATAATACATACACACATACACATATATATTTATCGACAATTGAGAGGTATTTGCCCAATGCTAGTGTGAAATTCGTAAGATGACGACAAGATATCGAAGAAAATTTGCTTGGATGGGAAGCGGATTGAGGAGACATTTAGAGGCTAAGGATGAATGCGAGGTAGATTGGAGTGTTTTAGATTAGATGAAGTGTTTCTGCCGTGCAATAAGGGAGTGTAACTCAACGAGCAAGAAATCGTGGATAATAAGCGGCGCCAATCCAATAGTAAGTGGGCGTCGAAGTCTGCCTTTAAGTGGTCTAAAAATAATAAGAAACGCCGGGAAGGTGCCGTAACTTTCCCAGAGGTTATCATCGGGCCGAAAGCAGCCGATTATCCCGTAGTATAGGTCAGGTCAAGTCAGGTGAACGATGGTTCATGTGAATGAAGATGGGGAGCGAAGTGGTGAAATATCTCACTGTAGTTGTGGGAAAAAGATTGCGTTCATTGCAATGTGGAAGGCAACGGGAAACCATTACGTTATCTCTCTGAGGAACGGAAGTCTCTTCTCTTGTAATTTCAATGCATTTAATTAAAGACATGGTGGAATTATGTCGAGTAAAGTATTCCGGAAGTAAACTGGGTGGCGATTCTGGACTGTGTACGGAGACTGACTACCAGAGGGTACGTTAGTAATCTCTGGTACGCAATACAGAAATGGAATCTGGAACGTGAGATAGGTCTGTTTAATAATTGAGAATATAAAAGTGGAAATACGAAGAAGAGGCTGAGGTGTTATAAGATTAGACATTTGGACATGTTTTATTAAGATTCACATTTTGGAAATCCAAAAGACTACACTCGATCCTCAATGAAGTGAATTGATATAATTTCGTTCTCAATTTATATCTGAAAATAAGCGACGCCACGTTGTAGGAAGGACGAAATTTTTGGATCGGATTAATGAAAGGAGTAAAGTGTTCCGGAGAGGAACTCTTCTACTCAGTACTCCACCAAATTATTTTACCGATGTCCTCATTCTTTCTTTTACACATATTAAATAAAAATTTTGTAATCAAATATCGTTTTCGGAGTCCTGCTTTTTTAAATTATCCACTAAATATTCTTCATGTCAAATCTAACTTGGTTTTATCCTTAATGACTCTCAATGAAGGACACCTTGTTCTTTTACGTGTGTAGTCGTTGTTTCTTCAGTAATGCATACATATGTCCAATTTTTTCTTTAAAAAAGGCAATCCGTTTTTATTTAAAATGACTCGGTTTTCAATTAGCATCAAAACTAACTGCATATCAGGCTACCCAAGTTTTTCCTCGATGGGATCAGTTTAATTTTTCGGTAATTTTTCCTTTCTTAAACCACATCAGTTAATTATTTGACCTGTACTTATTACACTGTGCCTTATAATATACAAAAGTGTATAGTTTTTTTTACCAAATATACATACCGTTTTCATTCAAGGCTGCATTTTTTTAAAAACCAACTCCAGAACTCCTTGCCCGTCCATTGCAGATCTCTCCCGGGACTCCTATCGCTTCTTTTTATTTCTCAACGGTCCCCCGAGTATCCTCGCCCAATGAACTTGGATTAAAGAAAGAAGGTGAAAGAGAAGCATTGACGAGAGTAATGGACCCCTTCGTTCGGGCGGGCGTGTGTGACTGACCCCCCTCCCTCCCACCTTCTATCCCTCTTAGCGTCGTGTCGGTACTAGCGTCCGTGGCGAACCGGATGTAGTGGAGTCGGTTCCTTCAGGGTTGTATTCGGGCGCAACAGGGCCCCAAAAATGGGCACACTTCCCCCTCCCCCACTATCGTATGTTTGTACGTGGGGGAGGGGGTGTGTGCCCCATAGGTCCGTCGATCACTTTAACGAGACAATTCCAAAGTGGAGAGGAGGGGCGTAGTCCCTAAAACAATCAGCCACCACGTTTCCACTGCATGGCGCCTTCAGGAGGCGTGAGTCTTCATCCAGATTCGTTGGACACAGAACATCCTCCTCCACCCCATGAATAACCTCACAATCAACGTGTTTTTCTGGTGGCGAGAGCCAGACGTTGGACTTCGCTTTGTGGGGTTTACGGTATTCAAATTAAAATTTTAAATGAAATGCCGGACCGACTCATATTTTTCGAAGGAAAATGCAGGTGGGCCATATTCTGGTTTCGAGTTTTCAAATAGTATTACGTATGCCCCCGTTTTGACGCAAGTCTAACTCGACCTGTATTTTCGACAATCGATGTCCGACGTAATACCAAATATAATCAACCCTTTGGAGAATATTTGGCTATTTATGGAATATAGTATTTTGATTTTAAATTGAGCCTTTACGCTCATTAGTCGAATAATTTTTACGTGAAATCGATTTTCATTGAGGATTGCAGTCGAGTTACGTTTAAGGCACAATAGGTTGAAGCAGTTATGTAATTTGCCTGCCTCGGTGACGACGAGGTAACGTCCTCGTCTGCCAACCAAGAGCTCGCGGGTTCGATTCCCACCTAGGTGGTTTTCCTCCATCTAGGGCTTTGGTGTATGTTGTTTTCAAATGGTTATATCGATGTTCAAAGTCCGATTTGAAGGTCAAAATGCTGTTTCCGGACTAATGCAAAATAATTAAATAAAAATATAATATAATTGTATTATTGCTCGGAAAAGCTGATTGTGGATAGATAATAGTTATAAAATAGCAGTGGATTTCGAATGACCTTAATTAAATATATATTTATATTTTTTCATCTTCTTTACTACACATATTTACATCTATATATATATATATATATATATATATATCGATGATTTACACGTAGAAGCACTCAAGCTTTGAGAGTTTGAGCTTTCGGCCTTCACTTTTCTCTCTTAAATCTTAGTCTTAAATTTTAAATGTGTCCTTTTTCGTGCTTTCTCCCTCTATGTATAATATATACATATACACATTATATATATATACACACACACTCTACATATATATCTACTCAAATACCCGCATGTCAGAAGCCCCTTATCTAGCGATTCAATATTCTGGGGGGATAGTTTGTATGGAGTGTATGAGGTGGTATATAGAAAGTCCTCTGTAGTACGCATCCACCAAGAGCTTTCTTTGCTCGGTCGCGTCGAAAGCCGTCGCAATTTCCGATTTGCACGGCTCGGCCAATCAGTCTCTCCTCCCATACCCCCCACGGGAGAGGGAAAGGGACCTACTGTGTGTATGTGTACTTATTTCCCTGCAACCCACTGACCGTGACAGGCCTCCGTTTTAGCTCAGCTTGAGAGATTTCTTGGCGTAAGGGTTTAGAGCTCTAAATCCAGTGAGTGCACAGATTCGTTCCGTGGTAAGCGTGGCGAAAGATGGTACAACAGAAAATTTGGAGAATGAATTGCTTCCCTGGACACGCCGGAGTGGATTTGGATGGAGACCCAGTCGCTGAAATCAAATGATGTAGATGTATATTTTAGACTTCGGAATAAAATAAAAGGGAGTCAGATTCCATCACGGACAGACTCAATGAACTCGCACTTCCCTCGCGCGACAGACTAAAGCATTGCCAAATCAAACCCAAGGGTGTGAATACGTTAGCTTAAAGACCACAATTGAATCATTTAATAAAAAAAACAGTAATTGGACGATGTATGTACGGGCACGAATATTGTTGATATTAGCTTTTGTAAATATAGATGATGTGGAAGCACTCACGAGAGCAATAGAATGGTCATTCTTCGCCCAAGACCTTTCAGTCTGAATTGAAGAAGGCCTCGGAGTAGGCCGAAAGCTTAAACAATCTACAATGAGTGTCCTTTTACGTGTTATCTATTTTATTCTGTGTTCTATTGTGTCGTCCAAATGTTATATGTGTATGTATGTATATAATGTACATGAAGTTAACACTAGAGGACAAAGACAAAAACAGAGAAACATAAAAAAATAAAAGAAAGTCACTAGTTTTCGAATTTCTGTGGTCAAGCCATCTTTTTCAAGGAACAGAAGGAGGGAACTGAGGTAAAGGTTGTAACTGAAGGGGAATGAGACGCTGGATGGAAGGGGAAGGTGGAGAAAGGTTTCCGAGGGGAAGAGTTGGGAGGGGAATTTCAACAGGTGTGGAGATAATATGGAAGATGTTGGGAACGGAGGGGGGATGAATATATGTGAAGTTTGGGGTAATTAATTTCTAATATTAATACCTGGGAAATTCCAGGAATTCAGGAGCCAGATGAATACCTGCTCTATTGTTTTGAGTTTCAGTGGAGGGTCAGAAAGTGGCAGGGATGCTAAAATGGATACATTATAGCATTTATCAAAGAGAGTATTGTGTTCGGAGGCGTGTTTGGGGATTGGGAGCGTCCCAATCAGGAAAGAATTCTTGCATGAGGCCCGGTGGTAATCAATTATGGTATTTAGGGGTGTGGTACACTGTCCAATAAAAACAGCAGGGCATAGTTGGCACTTCAAAAGGTAAACTACATTGCTGGAAATACATGAGGAGTCGGGAATTGGTGGGAGAGAGTTGAAAAGCGGGTGGGAGAGGGATGTGGTTCGAATTTTGAAAGTAGGACATGTTTTGCATCTAGGATAATTGCAGGGTATGGGAGTGGCTTAAGGACGTGGCGGAGATTCAAGGAGTGGATTGGTTGATTTGAGGAGCTCTGATAAGCTGGCGGGGCGTTTGAAAGTAACAGAGTGGCATTTGGGAAAAAGGTTGGTTGTGGAACTATAGTTTTTGAGGGTAGTGTAGAGATTTTTTAGGATTTATCTCAAAGACCAGGGAAGTATTTGGATTGAAAGAGAGTGAATTTCCTCGGTGGAGGAAGGTTTAGGAGTGTAAGCAAATCTTTGAATTCTTTCTTTTAGGAGGGATTCAGGATAACCTCGTTGGAGGAGGGAGTGGTGCAGATTTGAGAGGAATCCATCAAGGGATTTGGGATGAATACAGATTCTGTGTCCTCTTATGGAAAGGAAATAAGGAATGGAGCGTTTGGCGTGATAAGGGTGGAAACTTATAATGTGAGTATTGTTTTTTGTTGGTCGGTTTTATATGTACAGAAGTGTGTAATTTTGTGTCTATCAATAATACTTTTACATCTAGGAAGGTGATTTGGGAGGAGGAAACTGTAGATTTGAAGGAGACAGAGAACGAAGCATTGAGGTCGAAAATGAACGTTTTTAGGCCAGAGAAATTTAACGTTACCATGTGGCCAGAGAAATAAAATAAAATCGATATATCTGAGCCACAGTAGAGGTTTCAGGGGTTGTGTTATCAGGATTTTTTTTCTCGGTGAGACCAAGAAAGAGATTTACATAGGAAGAGCTGAACCTACCTCCCATGGCACAACCCTTGATCTGTAAGTAGAATTTATTAAACTATGTAGGAATATAGTTTAAGAATTTGCCTTTCAAATACACATGATAAATATATATATATAGAAAAATATAAAAATGATGATTCTAATACATAGCATGTATGGCTGGTGTCTTAATACCCCCCGCAATACGCCCTTGAGGCGGCTCGCGGGAGTGCATGTTAGAACTGTTAACCTAATTTCCTGAATCTATCTGATGTGAAATCATAATGATTTTGGAGTCCCCTTTAAATTTTCAGATCATTTTTTTTAATTCGCTCAACGCTTTTTGAAATACTTTCTAGGCAATCGCCCTGGATATCTCATGGGCGTGAATAATCTAGTTCTTTCCGTCGAGAGAGTTATCATTCCGTATATTTTTCACACTGGCGTGGTATAGCCTTTTTAGAGGTAATATTTTAAATTGATTATTATATCCGTCGTTATGTGATCGGAGAAAATGAAAAAAATTTCAGAGAGATTAATTGTAGAAGAGATAGATTAAAAAATCCCAGTTTCCACTTAGACAAAAAGGTATCAGAACAACTGCGAAAGTTCGCGATAGGGGAAAAAAGTATTTTTTATCCTAATTGGCATAGCACGTTATCATACTTTTATTTGAACTTTGTTTATTTGTTTTAAAACATTATTCACATAGAGCAGTAGCGCCAATTTACAGTGAAAAATATAACAAAAACATGAAAGAGGACAATAATAATCATAACAATAACAACGAGAACCGAGCATGGACCGGGGAAAAATTAAATTTGTTGACAGGTGGAATGGTAGCTTGGTTGGTGAAATTGTTGCATGATAAATTAAAAGGATCGACAGTGTGAGGGAGTGAATTTAGAAGGGAGGAGAGGTGAAATAGTAAAGGTGAGCGCTTGGTGAGAGATATCCTTGGAATAGGCAGATGGAGTAGGGAGTGGGTGCGGGTGGATTGAGTTGGTACCCTGAGGTTGAAGAGAGAGCAATTCATTTATTTTATTGTTCATCTTGCTACTAAAATATCGTCTCGCCTGCGTTTAAAGCTTTAGTGTTCGTACCTATAGTTAAAATTATCCTAATTATTTGAAATAAATTGCATATTTAATGATTACTAAAAATCAGGCATAATTAAAATTTTATTTATACATGCGTTGGGAGATCCCCTGCCACACGCCTTACGACATCACGACGCTTACTTAATCTATCCGATTTAATCCGACTGAAATTCAGGGACAACATTCGCGGGTTCGTGTTCCATCCAGGCCGCATCTTTGTTGTAAGAAACTTAACATTTCAAAAGGATATAACAAGAAGGGCTGATTTATTTGGACATCTCGCGCCTCCCCTATTCGGCATTTCGCAAATGTGCTTTGAAAATATGATGACATACGTGATAACTTGAATGGTTTCTGGACTTGTTTAGAAAAGCAAAAAAAATTAAATACCCTGTCAACTTAGAATACGATGATCATGTTAAATAAAAAAAATATGCCCCGGGTGAGGATCGAACTCACGACCTTAAGATTATGAGACTTACGCGCTGCCTACTGCGCTACCGAGGCTCACTTCGGTCTGATAACCATTTTTCCATACGGCATTGACTTTATTACGTACGTTGGCGGTAGTGGTGGTAACTTTCAGTTTAAGGAAGGCGAACGACTTGCGGCGTCAAGGCGACATACGCCTTCTGCATCGTTGGGGATTGGCGGTCACTATGGCTTTTCTTTGCACGCAACCTCATGCAAAATGAACTTATAACCCATAACAAAGTTCTTATCTGAATGTTTTGTATTGTAAAATATCAGCTCATTACGCAGTGAGGTAGATAAACCTAAACACAGTATTCTACCCGAAGGTTTGGTAGGTGATGGTAGAGCTCACTCAGTACTAAGCCCGACGGCGTGTGATATGGAGCATTTTTTACATCCTCCAAAGTTACGATTTTTGTAAGGGTGCTGGTTCAAATATCGATATTTTCATCGGACATTTAAAACCACACCCAAGTGGTGCGTATCGGCGTTTTCAGTCAGCGTCAGTTTTCAGCGGGTCCAGATCGTCTAAGGGAAAGCACAGACTGCTTAGGGAAAATAACTCTGCCCCAATTTGTCACCCTGATGCATCAAATTCACGAATCATAAATGCATAGAATAAAGATGAGCTCCACACACACCTATCAAATCTTATGTGATGCCTCTTGGCAATCCCAGATAGAGTCTCAGATGTGTGATTTTGCGGTCACCAGGGTGCCTGGGAAGACAAATGGTGGCGTAGATGAAGGAATTATACCCCTTCCCCTACTCCCATGGGTGAATTTCACACGTCTTATGGCTTGGCAAGGGGATGACTCTTTCAATCACAGAAAACAACTCGCTGGATGGTTTTGATAATTGAGGGCAGAGTTCACGTCTGGACTATCGTAAGTCTGATATGGATCGTGCATATCCCCTCTTTGATAGGATATAAATAAATGGGAGGTACTAGCTGGTTTCCCTGTGGTATGATTCGGGTTCCCTGAAATATGAGCATGTAATACCCGAAAAATTACGCAGCTGGTTGAAACTTGGGGTGCCCGAAGTCACCGAGATGACCCTTTGTCCCCTCTGACCGGTAGTCGGGCGTTCTGCCCATTGGGCTACCGCGACCACTGTTAACCACTACACCCCTACCATCCAAATCAACAATCGATTCGAATAGTAAGTTGATTTTTTTAACGCTCAGAGCAGAATACTCATTGAAAAACACCCCCGATATAACCTCGTCGTTTATACCACGGGCCTTTAACTTCCCCACACTGCTGTTACTAAAAATTCCAAGAAAAATTACTTTCCATTCGGATTCCTCTCGGAGTTAAGATTTCACTTGATTGCTAATATGTAAATATAACGTCGATAGAGAGATAGAGTTAATGTTTTATCTGTCACTTCCTTGCCAACGCGAATTTTCTAGCAGAGTTATGTTTATTCTGTGCACGAAGTTCAGTTTCATGTTTCAAGAAGGACTCACTTAAATGTTTCTCCGATTCTGAGAAACCCTCGAAGTTACGTTTTAACAAAATTTTTAGGCATCGGTTATGGCTTGGTTGTCCCATAATGCGGGCCTCAACCCGACTCCAAGGACGCCGTCGCGTAACCAGCGAGAGAGGAAATGTATGCAAGAACGTTGGACTTGTTTGGTTGAACTGATATTTAGGATAATATTCGATGACTTTCCAACTATGATTTGTGAATTTAAAAGCAGGGACGTCTTCACCATGACGATAATAAGGCACCGTCCGTGAGAGGGGAAAGACGTGACGCCGAATGAACGCCTTATGGGAGAAGACCGATAGGCGCCATTGGGAAGGGTGCATTCTTTCCCAATGAATTCACCCAATCAAAACCTGTCTTCGCCCGCTCCCGAGAGGAGAGTGGTTAGGGCGGACGGGGCCATAGGGGAGGGGTGAGATGGGGGAAAGGCAGAGGGAGAGGGGATGGAGGGAGATCTCTCGACCTCTTGGCACAGTGTGGGGGGGAAGAGGTGAAAACGATTGCGAAGGAAGGGACGGTAAATTAAAAAAAATGAGCGACGCAAAGCGAAGATGTGGTAGGCTGTATTCCGTGCCCACAGAGCTTTCTCCCCCCATTCCTCGACTTGCCCATTTTTTTCAAAAAATACAAATAATACTGTCTCTAAAATAAGAAGACCAATACGACCTTCCTTTCTTTCTCTCTTTGCCTTTCCCTTCCGCAAACGGTTTTATTGCTGTTATTTGCAACCTTCCAATGAACGAGGTGGCCTCTTCTATTTTCTTGTTTTGCGAACTCGAGAACAGCCTCGTTGATGTCGTTACCTCCCCCGGTCGGTCAGCTGTGTTTTGTTTATCGCCCGCCCCCCGGGTCTCCACCAACCCCCTCATAAGAAGGAGAACGTTTTCTTAACGTGTACGACATTTTGCCCCGGGCTTCACGATTTTTTCCCAGCATGAAGACTCTCATTGCTGAAATTAGTGTACTTCATACATATTTCAGACCTAAGTGTTTAATTAGAAATAAACCGACAGCTGTTTCGGAATTATCATCTTCAAAGTTGTTTCAAAACGCATTCGAAAAAGACACTTGGTCTCAAAACCAGGTTTGGTTTTCATTGAATGAATTTTCATGGGAACTGACATATCGTTTTGGTCTTCGGACGTCTCCGATGGTTCCTGCTGGATCCCGATGAACCACTCTTTGGACTGTCGTCAGATTTGGCTGCGGTCGAAACGCCGGTATCGACGGAGAACGAGGCGAGAGGCCAACCCGCAATCTTGGGGTCGAGGCGCCAAGCAACCCACCTTACCCACACGAAACACCTCAGTTCAATATTGTATATTACTAGAGCCCGAGTGGAGGGTTAAACTAGTGACCGCAGGTTCGATTCCCGGTGACTGTGGATACCCTCAGCCTCAAACTGTAATATTTTTCCGGTGTCATAATTTTCTGGGAAGAAAAGAAACGTAATCTTAAACGATGGCGCACCAATTTGTTAAATTCCTTGGAAACCGCAGGCACAATAAAGTAGGAACGAAAAGCAACAGGCCCCTTCCGTTGATACACGTTGTTTTACACCGTATAAGGAATTAGCGCATAGCTATGTACGGCGCGGAAACGTGGTCACTGAAGCAGGAGGATAGACGCGGATTGGAGGCTTTTGAAATGTGTGTGGAGAAGAATGGAAGATGAAATGGACCGAAAGGAAAACAAATGAGGAAGTGCTGGAGATGGTGGGTGAGGAGAGGGGTTTGTTGAGAGAAATCGTTTGGAGACAGGAAAAATGGATAAAAGGCGTATTGAGCGGTAGTGGAATGTTGATGAAGGTAATAGAGGGGAGAATGTTAGGCAAACGGGGAAGAGGAATAGAATAGGGATGTTGGACGGGATGAAGGGAGGAAAGAAGTGCATAGAGATGAAGAGGAACTGAATGTAGAGCAGATTGCTGGATTGTGTTTTGTTAGGAGTCACAAGATATTTATCTGATAGATGTGTCCATCCAAAAACCTACCCTAACCGGTAGATTACATGATAAATAAAAAATAAAAGGAACCAGCGGAAGGTGACTTCTACCCTCACCTATCAAACCTACCATCGGATTGATTTGCGTGATTTACAGAAGGACATGGCTAAAATTACTCATTACTTCAAGGGTTGACGTGCCTCTCTCTAAATGCAACATATTCGTCTCAATGGATTAGAAGTATTTTATTACCCAGTTATTGTGTAAATTGTAAACCCATATATGGGTAAACCCAGTGAAGTACTATCATCATCTACCAAGCAAACTTGCAGGTTGATGACTGTGGTATTTGGTTCTATGTTACCTAGAAAACCTTAGAGGGGCGTTAGGCCACCCCAGCCATCATGGTGATTAGTGTCATGCAGAGGCATTACGTAGTATTTAATATTCGGGTGGTTGCAACTTGTTACTACTGTCAACTATTTGTTGAGTGGTAAAAATCATTCCTTTTTCGGTGTGTCCGACATTTTTTGTCTCACCATCTCCCGGTGGAATGTGGACCCATAAAAATGTTGCTCTTATGTCATCACAGAGCACACAATTTGTGTTCAGTCGGTACACTAAAGTAGTGACTGTATTCACCTGCGTTCATTGACTCATGGAACAGAATGTCCGATAATTGTTCAAAGCGATTCCTTCGCAAAACTACCTATTCGTGGGTTGATTCCCTCTCTCTCTCTCTCTTTCTCTTTTGTTGTCAATTTCCCAAACGTGGTGTTCCTTTCGTTCAGGATCCCAAATATACGTGACCCGTGGCCAAGGTTGAGGTCTAAACAGACGGAGGACGACCACTCATCATACCTCTTTTTTTAAATTTCCAGTGTTTTCCCACATCGTTCGATCGATGACTCCGGATACCCGACAATTTTTAATGCGAATCGCCGCCATAGGTGAATGTTTTCGGTCATTGTTTGGGGCGCATTTCACTACGCGCGGAGGCATTCGATTCGAATTGGATAGGAAAAGCTTTCCGCCGTGGGAGAGAGAGGGAGGGAGGGGGCGGTGAGGGAAGAGTGCGACGCCCTCTCGCCAGCCACGAGAACGGGGGAAGGAGAGGGGGGGGAGACTCGTGGGAACTCTCTCCCCCTTCTCTCCTTTTTCCTTTGGGATCTCCTCCACGCGGTTTTCCCAATCTACGTCTATTGCCTAGACTCGTTCCTCCCTCCCTTTCCTCGTCTCCCTGCCCCCCTTCGCCCCCCTCTCAAAGTTATTCGCACCCGAGGGCCCCTGCCCGACCCGCTCTCTGCATCCCATCTCTCTCACCCTTCGCGAGAGTACTTTTTTTATTTAATCCGAGATGGTTCGCGCTTAGAAGGAAAAAGCTGATGGTGGAAATAAATTAATACTATTTTCAAAGTCTTCATATGCATGGAATTAAAATTGATTTTTCGCCAAAAGAAGACACACAGGTTTGTTTATGATGTTACTGGACAGCGACATTATTTATGTTCATAACAGTCGGTTTATAAAAGATGATCGAAAGTATGGCGCGTTGTGATTATTGATTTACCGTCGCTAAGGTTAAGTTAAAATTGTTTGATGTGGAAACTGCATTAATCTCTTTCACAAATAAGTGACAAATTATATTACGTTAATGTATATTTAAAGTTAACTGGGTACACCTCGAGGCAAGATCATGAATAGTTGGAAACATAAGAATAGAAGGGAATAATGATGAAGGTAAGATCCCACAAAGGCTACAGTCAAGACTTAAGACAAATTAAAACAGGAGAGATTAAGAAGGACGTATAAAAAGCTATCAAGGGGTGAGAGTGAATTAAAACACTGAGCGTAGAAGAATGGATGACTGTAACTTAGGATTGAAATGCTGATGAGGATTTAGATGTAGTTCTAAACGAGGAAGAATCAAAATATTTTGCGTTTCCACAGGATAGAAGCGTATTAATTCCGATTAGTTTTACAACACTGTAGCATCTACATCTGGACTACTGCTACAGTGTGGCGTAACTAATTGACAGCAATGAATCCCATCCTGAGGAAACTCAAAGTTATTTTGATTCTTCCTGGTGCAATAATATGGAATTCCACAAAGCATATGACTTAACTATCTCTCATATTTGTTCTAAACTGAGTATATTTTCTCTTGTTTCGATAAAAAATTAAATTAGTCCTTCGGCAACAACTGATCAATAGTTTCCTTGATGTTAAACTAAGACACACATCAACAGATCGAAGCGCCAAAAACAAGCAGCCATTTGTTCTTCGCGACGAGAAATTCGCGTGCTAATTTAAAAAAAAAGTATAAACAATTATCTTCCGAAGGCGCGGGAAGATGTTTATATTTTATCACAAGAAAAGGCAATGTTAAAATCAACTTACAAAAATTAGTTTCTAATGACTTGTATTCCTTAAAAAAATTTTAATGCTTTATAATGAAATACACCAATATCTTCCCATTACTAGACGTTATGTTGAACCTAAATATTTGAGGAAATTATTTCAGGAAAATTCGTGTGGCAAACGAAATTATTCAAACTGCCCATGATGGAATGTACCAAAGAGTATCTTACGTTACATTAGAAGATGATCTTGTGAAACCTTGACATTATCTGGAGCTAATCGACTTGAGGGTAGAACCACATGACAAAAATATTTTTTATCGAAAGAATACAATTCGAGTTTGACTGCGTGTGATGTTGTCCGCATAAAATCTTGTTGAATAATTTCCCAATGCGTTTTTCACCATCCTTCTATGTTTTTTTTTGCTTTTATGAGATTTTACTTTGAAATCTCCAAAAGAGATGGAGATTATTCAGTAAGGACTTGTAAATCATTCTCTCTCGATAATGACGAAGTTTTGACGTCACGACCTCGACTGAATCCCAATGTTTGTACTGCCAGGAATCGGGAATGGGTCACCGAAGTTGTTACGTCATAAGCCACGTAGCTATTGAGAAAAGACAATTGGAGACCTCAATTTAATGCCCGCACAAAAGGTTAACCGTTTGGACGAAATAATTACGATTGAAGATTTACTAAAATGTTTTGATTGATCACCTTAGCAACTTTGTTTTCGCGGTTCAGTGATTTTTTAAAGAAAATTTCAATCTTCTTAGACTGAATGGATCAATCTATCGCTCCAGGTGGAAAGTGCCTTGGTCTTCGTTAGCGCTCTATTCTAGGATTCAAAACTCAAGTGAATCAAAGCGAGCGACAGCGTTTTCGTTCGAAGTTTTACATATTCCGTTCGCCTAGATGACGGCCTTTGGTTTGCAAGTGGGTGGAGCTAGGCGGGGCTCTATATTCATCTCCCGACCTCGGAGCGAGTATCATGTTCTGCTGCCTAATCTCTAACTTAGAGAGAATTTCAAACTACTAGGCACCAATGGTAGATGTTTGTCCATAGTTTCCTATGGAATCACTGCGTGATTGGCCGGCAGAGTAAATAAAAATCAAATCGTAACCAAACCAAATGTGCGGAAGGAAGTACAATCCATCCGTGCTCGGAGTTGGGTCATAAATGTAGCCGTTAAACTGTTGTAAATTGGTCCGCTTTGCCTCGATTGTGGACGAACTTTCTGCGGAAGAGCCATGAAGAATCTAGCATTCATTAAAAATTTATTTATAAGGAAATCCACCGGTTAAGGTATGTTATTGGATGGACACAACTACCAAATAAATCACTGGTCATGTCTCCTAAGAAAACAACCCAGCATCCCACTCTACAACAATGCCCCTCTTCGTCTCCGTATACCTCCTTCCTCCCTTCATAGTTGTAAATTGTAGCGGTGCAGATTTGAAGGAAATTCGCTTTTTTTTCTTTATTTATTTATATAAGTACCCTGCAAGGTGTGTGGCAGGGAGTGAACACACACCAGACTAATTTTTACCCGAATATGACCCTAATGCGGTCGGAAAATGTTATTCCGATCCCTAATCGTTCGTGGATAAAATTACATCTTAAATCTATCTGCTCTACACTTAATCTCTCTAATTTTATTGGCATGATTCCTCCTGCCGTAGCACGACGGGGGTAATAAAACATTTTCAACATCACTGCTAAAGAGACCCAACGTAGAGTATTGGACGAACATATAGGATCCATGTACAAAAAAAAAACACTTGACTACAGAATTGAACAAGGCACGGAGAGGGGCCGTCAGATTTGTGAAAAATTCTTATAAAATAAAATGTCATCGCGTTTACTAGAATATCTGGGTAAATTACTTATACTCGCATATCTAGGATGGGAAATCCTAGATATGCGAGGACTCGGAGCAAGATTAAACCTATTGCAAAGAAAACAATGGTGCGGTTTTACATCCGGCCTGGAAGGTACATGAAGGACCTGTATAGTTTTCAGCTCTCCTGTCACATCGACAAGACAGTTTGTCACATAACAAGACAGATGGACTACCGAACGGATTCACGTATTCATTTTCCCCTCGCACTATTCACGACAAAAACGCGAAGGAATACTAATACAGCAATCGTGGAAATAATTCGGAACATATAGGTATACACTACGCTCCCCCTCAATTCACCTCTGAATCACCGCTGGCGTCCCAACACCCCGCGGTTTTGGATTGGGCGATGGTAAGTGGCGTCAATAAAGTTGTAGAGATGATGTATTTGCGAACTGAGTAGAACGCTAACTGGTAATTAGCGACTGCGGTATTTGCGAGCACTTCCTTTTGAAAAAGGTTTTTCTTCTTTCTCTTAGTGTACATACTGGAGTAGTTACTAACTGTGCAATGATCACACTGCGTACAGCGGACAAGCTAAGAAAAAAAGACGATCTCGTATAAGATGATTATTTGGTAAATGTAATGATAAGGTCAAAGAGAAATTTTATCTTTCGCTGGTTAGGCCTCATTTAGAATATGCTACTAGTATTAATGGGATCCTCACGAAGTTGGATTTATTTACCGAATTGTATCGCTTGCAGCGTAGAGGAGCTGGATTTGTAAAACGTTGTTATGATAAACTTAGTAGCGTATCCAAAATTATTAGAGCAGCTAGGCTAGGAATCACTCGATGGAGTAAAGGTTAAATCACAGAATGAATCTCTTGCATAAATTGGAAGAATGTCTCTTTAGCACTGATGATGTTGAAAATCTATTATTTGCCCAAATAAAACTACGATAGGAGAGATCGTGTCCATTTAATTGGAGAGATCAAGGTAGGACAGATAGATTAAAGATGTAATTTTCCCAAGAACGATACAGGATCAGAATACCACTGTCCGACCGAACTTCGGGGGGGGAAAGTAGTTTGGTATGTATTCACCCCCTGCCACATACCCAAGCGATGGGTTGCAGGGCAATATTTAAATGCAAATTTTAAGAACGGATGTTGTACGAATGGCGTGTTCAGTTGCTCCCTTTCCATTTGCCCTTTCGGCAAGGGGCTAATGTCTTTGTGGAAATAGTTGATTAGAAGTAGAATGGCTGGTGACCTAAAACCTTCTGCCACACGCGGCTTGCGGAGTAGCGTAAGGATAGATAGGATATTGACGGTAGTGCGTGTAATTCTGAATTTGCGCAACATAACGCTTTGGGTGAGTGAATATCGAATAATGATGTAAATTCAGGCTTTCCCCAAATACGAGTTTGAAGTAACGTTTGTGGATTGGATATCAGAGCCTTGATCTGCGATTATGTTATGACATAACTGTCGGAACCCTGAAGGTGAAAGACTCCAAACTTTCCTCTGCCCCGACGAGGTGCTGCCCTTCCTTTATCCCATGGAACGGTGAAAAACTCACTGAGCAAATGAAAGTGATAACCTAGGTCACCGTTTTTCAGATTTATCGCATTTTCGGATACTTCCATAGAGCGGTACGTTATCACACCAATTTAGACATGACAATTACGTTAAGCATCAATCCCAGTTGTCACCGAAATAATTCACCTTAAAGTTATTTTTCTCACGTGAGGGTTGAGTCCACCTCGGACTAAGCCGTATAAGGAATGTGCAATTCACCCTTTAATAGGAAAATATGGTGGGGTCAGTTCCATTCGGTCATTTTTCACTGGAAGATCTGGTACCAGAAATATCACACAGTTGGATAGTTGGGGGGGTCGGTGGTGTTCAGAGACCGGGAATCGAGCCCGACACCCCCGGTGATTAGATGAACGCTCGACCCACGGGTTACCACGCGCATATTGTGGTCTAAAACCAATGACCACTTCCACCATCAAAAATTTAAGCACAATTTCATGTAGCCTTTTGGCTTGCTGGTGGTCCATTTGCCTGTCTCAGGGCAGCCGTGCCTGAGTCCACCTCAAATGGATCTTCAGCAGTTATGTTTTATTAATTTTCCCATTTAACTTCAGTGTAACTTTAGGAGGTTAGGCAGTCCAATGGGAAAAGCGCCGGGTTCGATTCAGGGTGATACCTCTGGGCACATTTCGTGGGCACCCTCTGTTGGGCACACAATCTGTAAGAATTATTAGGAGTGCCATATCATCCCGGGAAACCTCATGCGGCGCAGCTAAGGGAAACGGCCCCCTTCATTGCCTCGTTAATGTGCGAATTTCACGATTGGTGCCGTTACAAGGCGTGTCCATCTGCTATCCGTTAGCAGGCACGTCGTCCAGGCTGGGAGGTGTGCGCGTGATAATTGGCCTTATTACTGATTCATTGCACAAGTTTCATAATATCGGTTTATTGTCCTCGTTTCCCATCATCTATAAGCCTTGACTCTTGTGTTTTGGACAGTAAGCATTAGGAACAGGGTTTATTACGCACTGCATGTAGTCAAGAGCGTAGATAATTTCTTTTTATAGGGTGGAGTGTTCAAATCTCTTGACTCTCATGATTATCTAGATGGAATGACAAGAGAACTGTAGCCAATACAACCATACTTGATCTTGAAACAATTCTTAAAATTGAAAATGCACCAACTTTTAAATCGGAACCGTGCTTCTATCATTTTCATATAACGTACGAACAGACACACACACACAAACACATGGAATCTCGTAAATTCTTGGAATTTGTCAAAGGTTTTAGGTTAGGTTAAGGCTGGCAAAGACGTTACTTATCTAATTAATTTCTCAATTTCGTCATACGGATATTTTGTTGTCTGTAAAGGGTAGTCAAACTACCCCATTTCTACGGCCCTGCATGTACCTGCGACTGGATTCAAATGAGGTTCCGAATTCCTGCATCTTTTTCTACAGAATGCCCTGCATGAAGCAGTGAAGGACCAGCAGGGAGAGATCCTTGTTTGGAACAGATTTCCAAAGATGAAGACTATATTATAGTGTGTAGGACTGCATCCATTCAGGCAGACACGTGGCCCTTCCCACAATCCTCCCAATCTCACACGTACAAAAGGAGGAGCCTCCCCCCCCCCCCTTCTTCCTCCACCCTCCCCCACCCCAATTCCCTCAACCCCCTATTAAGAAGGAGGAAAAGAAGAAAAAAATATAACACAATCCCGCTACTCCCACGCTAATCCCAGGAGAGGAAAGGAGTGGGGAAATGGGGCGTTGTTGGCCGGGCGAAAGACAATGCAGAAAACTTTCTTATATTTAACTCTCCTTGACTTCTAAGCAGTTTTACTTCCTCCCCGTGCTCAGGAACGTTATTCTTCTTTTCCGTGGGACGCGAGGGGGGTGCGGGTGTACCCCACGCCGCACCCCTGTCCTCCTTTGCTGCTAGACTTCTTTTTTTCCCTACTCTCCTTTCTCTTCTAGCTTGGAAAGAAATTCCGATGTAATGTCGAATCTTCAGCGTGGTTTAATCAACCAATCAGCAAAGGCCTTCCCCGTTATCCCAAAAGATCGTGGGGCCGCCTTTTGGGGATTTTTATCCGCCCAGTGCAATGGCTATCTGTAATTTTCCTGGTCGTTATTTCATGGTTAAAAGCTGGATTGAAATGTATGTAATCGGAGGTTTTGTCTGAGTGCGTTTAATGAAAATAATAGTATGACAACTTGGGACTCTCTGGTATTCCATCTTGTTCTAATACACTTCATTTTGACCGTGGCCCAACTGAAAAACGACACTGACCTTTCAGTCAGTGTCGTTTTTCAGTTGGGCCACGGTCCACCTTGTGTATAATTAACTCTTGTGGATTATTATTGAGACCAGAACCTTAATCTTAATAATGCATAAATCTTAAAACTAATGTGTTTATTAGGGAACACACCACGCCAATTGGGGTATGGAGTAAGGGTTTCTAATGTTTTGGATGAATTGGGTAGAAATACATAAAGTAAAACAGGAGGCTAGGTCAGATTTGCATGTACTTTTAATTTTTTATTCCGAAAAAAATCGATTTTTTCAAGTTTTTTCTCACACTCAATACGGCAACGCGAAGAAAGTCTCTACAAAATAAGATGAGATTTGTCTTTCTACGAGCAAACTGCTTGACGGATCACATTTATTAAGGAATCTCCTTCTAGCGATGTCTGTGAGAATTAGAACTCCGCCTTGCTCGTTGCCTTATCTCGACTTTTCTCCGCATAACAGCGATTCTTGTCTGAGATTGCACACGCTGGTCTTGTTTCTCACTCGGGATCAAGATTTCCATTCAATCATTTAAGTTGGGAGCGACAATCTAAACTGTCGCATTCTTTCTATAGATGTTATATCATTTGCAAAAGTCAATTTTCTTATGTTGAACCTCTACTGCGAAATTTGACGGTATCGAATTATTTTTTTTGAATTTAAGACTTAAGAGTTTATCAGTTCGTTTCCTCGAACTCAAGTGTTCATTATGACAGGCTATATCCAAATCGCATGTGCCAAAATTCACCGTGATTGATAAACTAGCCACGTGCATAAAAAGGCCTATACGGGCTCGTAATATGAATTAATTTTCGAAACAATGGTAAGACTAAACTGGTCCGGGGGTCAGCCTCAAATTGTCATATAAATGAATGTCCCACTGCAGTAACTTGGTAATTATCAATCGTTTCAATTGCTTCGGGAAATTTTAATCATCTAATTTCTGTTTGACCCTTAGGAAAGAGAAACGATTTGGTCTGGAAAGGCACGCGTAGCTTCAGTAGGAAGAAGTAATCATTAACACGAAAATGTCATCGGATTGACGGTGGTAGGAGCAAAAATATTTGAGCCCTAGAGCAGCTTATACAACCTAAGTCAAATCTGTCTCATCCAATATAGATAAACTTCTGCATTACATGCCGGTGGTTGAACGAAACAGTCTTGAGCTCAAAGTGAAATAAAAAACGAAAAAGCTAACTATGACTCGCACCATTGCCTGCCGAAAAAAAATAAAGAAATCAGATCCATTATCGTAATTCATCCAACTCATAATTTATATATATACACATACACAATTTATATATATACATATATGTGTATATATATATATATATATAAATTCACTGGTAGTCATAACAAACACTGTTCCTAATTCCTCTTGAGAAAGGTGGTTGGACCACCGAAAATTCGAGAACCAGTGAGTTTTTCCTCTTTTGTGTTTTGGTTTCTGTGTTTGTTATGACTATCAGTGAATTTACATTACACGTTTGTGGGTTTTCCAAAAAAGTGTATATATATATATATATATATATATATATATATATATATATATATATATATATATATATATACATTCAAATACGAAATCCCGCCGTACGGCGCACAAATATTCATTCAAACATAGAAATAGGAGGGATAGGAAAACACATAAAAGGCGAACACAGGACATGTGGGGAAGGCGGTTTTTGAGCAGATCACGAATGCAAAAATATTTCCTTAGCTGGGATTTGAACACCGGACCTTCCACTTGCTGGGCGGATGTGCTACCAACTACACCACCAAGGAAACCTATATATGTATATATATCTCCGTCTTTTTCTGCTCTATCAAGGGCTCAAATGTCAATTTGGCTGCTCCGCTGTTTTCCAAATGTGGGTCTCCGTTTGGTTCATTGACTTCAACAGTCCTATATTAGTCATCGTTTTCTTTCGCTAACGACCACTTCCATTTCAATGATAATTACCGAAAATCACCCACATTTGTGAAAATAAAGGTCATGGTAATGATTCATGGTCTGTGCTATGCATATGATGCGTAGTTTTTTGACCGACCTGCGTAAAATGTCTGACGGAAAACACGATATATATTTTGTTTTTTTTAATGCGTTTAGACTTTCTCGTCAAATTGCTTTTATCTCTTGCATCTATTTTTTAGCACGCCAACAAAACTGGCATTTTACTTAGGGAAGCCGAAAAATTGTCACTCCCGGGAACCGAACCAACTCTTGGCGGTTCTACAAGTCTACTTAGAGGCCGAACTCTATTTGCTTAGGTTACCGCGTCGGCAATAGTCAGCAGAACGGTTCAAAACCAAGCAGTTCACGAGCTGTCCACCACTATCCTTATAAACACTAAAGATTCTCGCCATCTGGGGTTAATGGTGTTACCATGAACAATGAATACGTTGCGGTCATTGCAATGAGTACGAGATTGCGGATGCATTCTTCCTTCAAACGAAGTCATTCCCCACCGGAAGGTCTTCGGCGCAATGCTGTTGGAACGCGAGGCAACAAATTCTCCAAACGCAGTTTTAATCCGGCCAGCCACCTTCGGACCTCATACCTTCCCACCTTCATACCTCGGTTCTCTTCCGCCGAATTCATTAAGATATACGTCCGGTTTGGTTTCCAAAATATATCATCAGATAAAAGTTCATTTACATGGAATTCCTCGTAATTTATTTAAAATTATCTTACGCAATTGTGAATACTATATATATAATAAAATTAAATAATATATATATATATATATCTGTGTGTATGTGTTTGTGCGTCGCCGGAGAGCGTTCCACATCAATATATATATATATATATATATATATATATATATATATATATATATATATGGATGATTTCTTCGAAGTAACACGGAAGTGTTGAATAAAAAACTTAGACAGTAACACACAGCACGAGAACACATAAAAAGAACACTCACAATAATATCTTGATAATTTCGACGGACTCTAGCTCCGTCTTCTTCGGAAGATAAGATATGACTGAGGAAAAGGGTGCGCGGTGCAGAGAGAGTATGGGACGAGGGAGAGGGGAAAAACAGGAACAGAACTCGGAGTTCTGTTCCTAATTCCTCTTGAGAAAGGTGGTTGCACCACCGAAAATTTGAGATCTAGTGAGTCCCTCTTTTATATGTTTTAGTTTCTGTGTTTGCTATGACTATTTAGTGAATTTTATTGTGCACGTTCGTGGCTTTTCCAAGAAAGTGACTATATATATATATATATAATATATATTCGCTCCCCCCTACCCTGATGTGTGATTATTCACACGCCGTCGGGCTTGGTACACGGGTGAGCTCTACCATCATCTACTAAACCGACCTTCGGGTTGATTACTCTGTTTATTGTTTTTATATATAAGCTAGGTTTTTTGGTGTTTTTTTTTCTTTAAACTTTCCAAGATATAAGATTACTCCCGAGTTGCTCTTAAGACTGTTTTCTGTACGCAAAATAACAATTTAAAGTTGCACTATAATATATATATCTATATATATACATATAACTTTTGGACGGCACAATAGAACACAGAATAAAACAGATAACACGTAAAAGGACACTCACACTAATAGTGAGTGTGAGTGTTCTTTTACGTGTTATCTGTTTTATTCTGTATTCTATTGTGCCGTCCAAAAGTTATATTGCTCTCGTGAGTACTTCCGCATCATCTATATATACATATATATATATACACACATATACACGAGCACCCAGACGAGGTATGTTATAAATGGACAATTTTGTTATTTAAATTATCCTCCGTCATTAATTCTCGAATTTAGCCGAGAAAACGGCATCAGAAAGCTTTTTATTTTATGGAATTTATCCATCTCGTAAAATATTGAAAAAAAAATGAAAATCAAATTAACTTAATGACTTTGCTCAATCCGATCTACGTAGGTTTCGAAATTTTTATGTCATTTCAGGTGACCTCAAGATTACATTAATAAGTGTCGAAACCTAGTTCGCAACCATAAAAATCATCAAGTGGATTTCGCTGAGAGTTTTTTTTTCCCTTACATTATCTTCGTTCCTGGACGCAAACTGCGAATGTGTTTTCATTCGGATGTTCACGGAGCGGAGAGAAATTAAATCGAGCCTTTGCACTCAACAGCGATCGAGAGATAAAACCTAGAGGGGAAACGCAACGGGATCCGATGCAGTCTTGTAAGACGACGCGCAATGTGATCTTTAACGCGATATTATTTCATTATTTTTCAAACCTTGTGATTAAACGGAGGTTTTTCGGAAAACGTGGGGCTCACTTGACTGAAAAGAGCACCAAATTCTGAGGTATTAATTAGTATGTCGGCAGTATTGTTTTTTCTGTAATCTATCTGGATCTTACGATCTGTGCCGAAATACATATAAGATAATTTACCCCTTCCTAGTTGATTTTTCTAACAGTCATAAAAAAGTCGCGCTGGTTACATGTAGGACGAGGTGACTTTGACTCGTGCGCTTTTATAACTTTCTTAACCACTTGATTTTTACGTGCGAATCGCCATTTTGTCTATAACTTGTTTAATATTTGGGAAGAACTTGATGTGTTTCCGCAATTATTCCACAGTGGCACGTATTTACTCGTCTTTGTCAATGATCCCTTATAATTTCTGATACTTATTGGGTTTTTTTACTATTTTATGGATTACTCGACTTTATTTTTAAAGATAATAATACCAGGTTCAATTCGGGGCAATTTTGCAAGACATACGATGCACTAAAGTGTGTAAAGGTTTGTAAGAGGACTAGGATTATTTCAGATGAATCATTACTCCTACGACAAGGGAATGAACTTGATTGAATTTCTTACCTATGACCGCTTTTGTTCTTTAAATGAGCATTTATATCTATCATTTCAAGAGGTTTCATATTACACTTCGCTCTCATCGTGACAATCAGCCTTCGACAATGGACGCTGCCAAAGAGTTGGGTTATCCTGGGTTACTGCAACAATCAGTGTTACGCAACAAACAAATAATTAACACTCAATTTGTGACAACTCAGCCCAACTTAGAGAATTCAGCGAATGCGACTGATTTGCCCGTTCTACCGATCCTTAAGATAGTCTTCATGGCTTTGAGAGGGTAGCTATGGTAAAGGTTGATGAGGAAAATGCGTCTTTTTTCAATTTTAAATTTAAAGTCAGTGAACTCAAGCGCCCATTGGTATTCTGCAATCCGCACGAGTTTCCCGATAAATGATAGCCTAAAAAAATATCACCGTGGAAAGATTTAAGAAAAAGAAAAATTACCATAGTTGCATATTAATCTTCTTGCCACCATGGTTTCATTGCGAAGCAACATCTGATACCGACTGACCCGGAATTTTTCTCCAAAACGTAACCAAGATGGTGAGAAATTAAATGCAGTTACCCAAATTGCAGCGGTTTTTTTTTCTTGAAACTTTCCAGGATGAAACATTACTCCAGAGTTGCGCTTAAGACTGTTTTCTTTACGCAAAACGACGACTGAAAGTTGCACCGCAACCTTCGAATTAATTTTCCGTGGGGATTTTTTTTAAAAAGATTCGTTCATCATTTTCTCTGAAAGAGAATGGACTTTCAGAAAAAAAGAGAAAATGGTCTGGGATACCTCATAACAGTCTCTCACTTTTATAAATTTTCAAACCGGGTGTAACGACCGGGTTGACTGTCGATGCAAGTTTAATGCGTAATTTACAATACGAGAGAATTTATAAGTAAACGACAAGAAAAAACAAATCACCAATAAATTCAACCAGTGTCCTTATTTGTACAATTTCAAGTCGTTGTGGGAACTAGAATTTCGTCGGAACTCTGGTTTCTACGTTTGAGTAGACTTCCATCGTTAAGATTGTTGTCATCCTGTTCGATTTGAGTCCAGCCATTCGAATCGAGTTGTGTTGTTTGATTAGGGAGTGATTTCGATCAAATAAGAGTTCGATCATAGGTTGAGTACAGTCCCGCCCATCGAATCTAGTTCTGCCGTTCGATATGTTGTTCCAGTAGAAGTCTTTATGTTTGAGTCAATTTAGTATTTCATTCCTGTAGATTCTTGTAGTTCCCATCAAGTTGCGTTGTTCTATTAATGTTGCTACAGTGAAAGTATTGATGTTCGAGTCAATATAGTATATCCTACCTGTAGAGTCCTACAGTTCTCGAGTCTTCTGTTTGATTAATGTTGTTCCAGTAGAAGCCTTGCTGTTCGAGTCAACGTAGTATGTCCTTTCTGTAGAGCCCTGTAGTTCGAATCAAGTTATGTTGTTCGCTTAATGTTGTTGCAGTAAAAGTATTGATGTTCGAGTCAATGTAGTATGTCCTTCCTCTAGTGTCCTGAAGTTTGAATCAAGTTATGTTGTTCGATTTATGTTGCTGCAGTAAAAGTATTGATGTTCGAGTCAATTTAGTATGTCCTTCTTGTAGATTCCTGCA
>CM073773.1:27849001-27913639 GCA_037158775.1 Hetaerina titia
TATTTTCTCTTGTTTCGATAAAAAAATTAAATTAGTCCTTCCGGCAACAACTGATCAATAGTTTCCTTGATGTTAAACTAAGACACACATCAACAGATCGAAGCGCCAAAAACAAGCAGCCATTTGTCTTCGCGACGAGAAATTCGCGTGCTAATTTAAAAAAAAAGTATAAACAATTATCTTCCGAAGGCGCGGGAAGAAGTTTATATTTTATCACAAGAAAAGGCAATGTTAAAATCAACTTACAAAAATTAGTTTCTAATGACTTGTATTCCTTAAAAAAATTTTTAATGCTTTATAATGAAATACACCAATATCTTACCCATTACTAGACGTTATGTTGAACCTAAATATTTGAGGAAATTATTTCAGGAAAATTCGTGTGGCAAACGAAATTATTCAAACTGCCCATGGATGGAATGTACCAAAGAGTATCTTACGTTACATTAGAAGATGATCTTGTGAAACCTTGACATTATCTGGAGCTAATCGACTTGAGGGTAGAAACCACATGACAAAAATATTTTTTATCGAAAGAATACAATTCGAGTTTGACTGCGTGTGATGTTGTCCGCATAAAATCTTGTTGAATAATTTCCCAATGCGTTTTTCACCATCCTTCTATGTTTTTTTTTGCTTTTATGAGATTTTACTTTGAAATCTCCAAAAGAGATGGAGATTATTCAGTAAGGACTTGTAAATCATTCTCTCTCGATAATGACGAAGTTTTGACGTCACGACCTCGACTGAATCCCAATGTTTGTACTGCCAGGAATCGGGAATGGGTCACCGAAGTTGTTACGTCATAAGCCACGTAGCTATTGAGAAAAGACAATTGGAGACCTCAATTTAATGCCCGCACAAAAGGTTAACCGTTTGGACGAAATAATTACGATTGAAGATTTACTAAAATGTTTTGATTGATCACCTTAGCAACTTTGTTTTCGCGGTTCAGTGATTTTTTAAAGAAAATTTCAATCTTCTTAGACTGAATGGATCAATCTATCGCTCCAGGTGGAAAGTGCCTTGGTCTTCGTTAGCGCTCTATTCTAGGATTCAAAACTCAAGTGAATCAAAGCGAGCGACAGCGTTTTCGTTCGAAGTTTTACATATTCCGTTCGCCTAGATGACGGCCTTTGGTTTGCAAGTGGGTGGAGCTAGGCGAAGAATACAATTCGAGTTTGACTGCGTGTGATGTTGTCCGCATAAAATCTTGTTGAATAATTTCCCAATGCGTTTTTCACCATCCTTCTATGTTTTTTTTTGCTTTTATGAGATTTTACTTTGAAATCTCCAAAAGAGATGGAGATTATTCAGTAAGGACTTGTAAATCATTCTCTCTCGATAATGACGAAGTTTTGACGTCACGACCTCGACTGAATCCCAATGTTTGTACTGCCAGGAATCGGGAATGGGTCACCGAAGTTGTTACGTCATAAGCCACGTAGCTATTGAGAAAAGACAATTGGAGACCTCAATTTAATGCCCGCACAAAAGGTTAACCGTTTGGACGAAATAATTACGATTGAAGATTTACTAAAATGTTTTGATTGATCACCTTAGCAACTTTGTTTTCGCGGTTCAGTGATTTTTTAAAGAAAATTTCAATCTTCTTAGACTGAATGGATCAATCTATCGCTCCAGGTGGAAAGTGCCTTGGTCTTCGTTAGCGCTCTATTCTAGGATTCAAAACTCAAGTGAATCAAAGCGAGCGACAGCGTTTTCGTTCGAAGTTTTACATATTCCGTTCGCCTAGATGACGGCCTTTGGTTTGCAAGTGGGTGGAGCTAGGCGGGGCTCTATATTCATCTCCCGACCTCGGAGCGAGTATCATGTTCTGCTGCCTAATCTCTAACTTAGAGAGAATTTCAAACTACTAGGCACCAATGGTAGATGTTTGTCCATAGTTTCCTATGGAATCACTGCGTGATTGGCCGGCAGAGTAAATAAAAATCAAATCGTAACCAAACCAAATGTGCGGAAGGAAGTACAATCCATCCGTGCTCGGAGTTGGGTCATAAATGTAGCCGTTAAACTGTTGTAAATTGGTCCGCTTTGCCTCGATTGTGGACGAACTTTCTGCGGAAGAGCCATGAAGAATCTAGCATTCATTAAAAATTTATTTATAAGGAAATCCACCGGTTAAGGTATGTTATTGGATGGACACAACTACCAAATAAATCACTGGTCATGTCTCCTAAGAAAACAACCCAGCATCCCACTCTACAACAATGCCCCTCTTCGTCTCCGTATACCTCCTTCCTCCCTTCATAGTTGTAAATTGTAGCGGTGCAGATTTGAAGGAAATTCGCTTTTTTTTCTTTATTTATTTATATAAGTACCCTGCAAGGTGTGTGGCAGGGAGTGAACACACACCAGACTAATTTTTACCCGAATATGACCCTAATGCGGTCGGAAAATGTTATTCCGATCCCTAATCGTTCGTGGATAAAATTACATCTTAAATCTATCTGCTCTACACTTAATCTCTCTAATTTTATTGGCATGATTCCTCCTGCCGTAGCACGACGGGGGTAATAAAACATTTTCAACATCACTGCTAAAGAGACCCAACGTAGAGTATTGGACGAACATATAGGATCCATGTACAAAAAAAAAACACTTGACTACAGAATTGAACAAGGCACGGAGAGGGGCCGTCAGATTTGTGAAAAATTCTTATAAAATAAAATGTCATCGCGTTTACTAGAATATCTGGGTAAATTACTTATACTCGCATATCTAGGATGGGAAATCCTAGATATGCGAGGACTCGGAGCAAGATTAAACCTATTGCAAAGAAAACAATGGTGCGGTTTTACATCCGGCCTGGAAGGTACATGAAGGACCTGTATAGTTTTCAGCTCTCCTGTCACATCGACAAGACAGTTTGTCACATAACAAGACAGATGGACTACCGAACGGATTCACGTATTCATTTTCCCCTCGCACTATTCACGACAAAAACGCGAAGGAATACTAATACAGCAATCGTGGAAATAATTCGGAACATATAGGTATACACTACGCTCCCCCTCAATTCACCTCTGAATCACCGCTGGCGTCCCAACACCCCGCGGTTTTGGATTGGGCGATGGTAAGTGGCGTCAATAAAGTTGTAGAGATGATGTATTTGCGAACTGAGTAGAACGCTAACTGGTAATTAGCGACTGCGGTATTTGCGAGCACTTCCTTTTGAAAAAGGTTTTTCTTCTTTCTCTTAGTGTACATACTGGAGTAGTTACTAACTGTGCAATGATCACACTGCGTACAGCGGACAAGCTAAGAAAAAAAGACGATCTCGTATAAGATGATTATTTGGTAAATGTAATGATAAGGTCAAAGAGAAATTTTATCTTTCGCTGGTTAGGCCTCATTTAGAATATGCTACTAGTATTAATGGGATCCTCACGAAGTTGGATTTATTTACCGAATTGTATCGCTTGCAGCGTAGAGGAGCTGGATTTGTAAAACGTTGTTATGATAAACTTAGTAGCGTATCCAAAATTATTAGAGCAGCTAGGCTAGGAATCACTCGATGGAGTAAAGGTTAAATCACAGAATGAATCTCTTGCATAAATTGGAAGAATGTCTCTTTAGCACTGATGATGTTGAAAATCTATTATTTGCCCAAATAAAACTACGATAGGAGAGATCGTGTCCATTTAATTGGAGAGATCAAGGTAGGACAGATAGATTAAAGATGTAATTTTCCCAAGAACGATACAGGATCAGAATACCACTGTCCGACCGAACTTCGGGGGGGGAAAGTAGTTTGGTATGTATTCACCCCCTGCCACATACCCAAGCGATGGGTTGCAGGGCAATATTTAAATGCAAATTTTAAGAACGGATGTTGTACGAATGGCGTGTTCAGTTGCTCCCTTTCCATTTGCCCTTTCGGCAAGGGGCTAATGTCTTTGTGGAAATAGTTGATTAGAAGTAGAATGGCTGGTGACCTAAAACCTTCTGCCACACGCGGCTTGCGGAGTAGCGTAAGGATAGATAGGATATTGACGGTAGTGCGTGTAATTCTGAATTTGCGCAACATAACGCTTTGGGTGAGTGAATATCGAATAATGATGTAAATTCAGGCTTTCCCCAAATACGAGTTTGAAGTAACGTTTGTGGATTGGATATCAGAGCCTTGATCTGCGATTATGTTATGACATAACTGTCGGAACCCTGAAGGTGAAAGACTCCAAACTTTCCTCTGCCCCGACGAGGTGCTGCCCTTCCTTTATCCCATGGAACGGTGAAAAACTCACTGAGCAAATGAAAGTGATAACCTAGGTCACCGTTTTTCAGATTTATCGCATTTTCGGATACTTCCATAGAGCGGTACGTTATCACACCAATTTAGACATGACAATTACGTTAAGCATCAATCCCAGTTGTCACCGAAATAATTCACCTTAAAGTTATTTTTCTCACGTGAGGGTTGAGTCCACCTCGGACTAAGCCGTATAAGGAATGTGCAATTCACCCTTTAATAGGAAAATATGGTGGGGTCAGTTCCATTCGGTCATTTTTCACTGGAAGATCTGGTACCAGAAATATCACACAGTTGGATAGTTGGGGGGGTCGGTGGTGTTCAGAGACCGGGAATCGAGCCCGACACCCCCGGTGATTAGATGAACGCTCGACCCACGGGTTACCACGCGCATATTGTGGTCTAAAACCAATGACCACTTCCACCATCAAAAATTTAAGCACAATTTCATGTAGCCTTTTGGCTTGCTGGTGGTCCATTTGCCTGTCTCAGGGCAGCCGTGCCTGAGTCCACCTCAAATGGATCTTCAGCAGTTATGTTTTATTAATTTTCCCATTTAACTTCAGTGTAACTTTAGGAGGTTAGGCAGTCCAATGGGAAAAGCGCCGGGTTCGATTCAGGGTGATACCTCTGGGCACATTTCGTGGGCACCCTCTGTTGGGCACACAATCTGTAAGAATTATTAGGAGTGCCATATCATCCCGGGAAACCTCATGCGGCGCAGCTAAGGGAAACGGCCCCCTTCATTGCCTCGTTAATGTGCGAATTTCACGATTGGTGCCGTTACAAGGCGTGTCCATCTGCTATCCGTTAGCAGGCACGTCGTCCAGGCTGGGAGGTGTGCGCGTGATAATTGGCCTTATTACTGATTCATTGCACAAGTTTCATAATATCGGTTTATTGTCCTCGTTTCCCATCATCTATAAGCCTTGACTCTTGTGTTTTGGACAGTAAGCATTAGGAACAGGGTTTATTACGCACTGCATGTAGTCAAGAGCGTAGATAATTTCTTTTTATAGGGTGGAGTGTTCAAATCTCTTGACTCTCATGATTATCTAGATGGAATGACAAGAGAACTGTAGCCAATACAACCATACTTGATCTTGAAACAATTCTTAAAATTGAAAATGCACCAACTTTTAAATCGGAACCGTGCTTCTATCATTTTCATATAACGTACGAACAGACACACACACACAAACACATGGAATCTCGTAAATTCTTGGAATTTGTCAAAGGTTTTAGGTTAGGTTAAGGCTGGCAAAGACGTTACTTATCTAATTAATTTCTCAATTTCGTCATACGGATATTTTGTTGTCTGTAAAGGGTAGTCAAACTACCCCATTTCTACGGCCCTGCATGTACCTGCGACTGGATTCAAATGAGGTTCCGAATTCCTGCATCTTTTTCTACAGAATGCCCTGCATGAAGCAGTGAAGGACCAGCAGGGAGAGATCCTTGTTTGGAACAGATTTCCAAAGATGAAGACTATATTATAGTGTGTAGGACTGCATCCATTCAGGCAGACACGTGGCCCTTCCCACAATCCTCCCAATCTCACACGTACAAAAGGAGGAGCCTCCCCCCCCCCCCTTCTTCCTCCACCCTCCCCCACCCCAATTCCCTCAACCCCCTATTAAGAAGGAGGAAAAGAAGAAAAAAATATAACACAATCCCGCTACTCCCACGCTAATCCCAGGAGAGGAAAGGAGTGGGGAAATGGGGCGTTGTTGGCCGGGCGAAAGACAATGCAGAAAACTTTCTTATATTTAACTCTCCTTGACTTCTAAGCAGTTTTACTTCCTCCCCGTGCTCAGGAACGTTATTCTTCTTTTCCGTGGGACGCGAGGGGGGTGCGGGTGTACCCCACGCCGCACCCCTGTCCTCCTTTGCTGCTAGACTTCTTTTTTTCCCTACTCTCCTTTCTCTTCTAGCTTGGAAAGAAATTCCGATGTAATGTCGAATCTTCAGCGTGGTTTAATCAACCAATCAGCAAAGGCCTTCCCCGTTATCCCAAAAGATCGTGGGGCCGCCTTTTGGGGATTTTTATCCGCCCAGTGCAATGGCTATCTGTAATTTTCCTGGTCGTTATTTCATGGTTAAAAGCTGGATTGAAATGTATGTAATCGGAGGTTTTGTCTGAGTGCGTTTAATGAAAATAATAGTATGACAACTTGGGACTCTCTGGTATTCCATCTTGTTCTAATACACTTCATTTTGACCGTGGCCCAACTGAAAAACGACACTGACCTTTCAGTCAGTGTCGTTTTTCAGTTGGGCCACGGTCCACCTTGTGTATAATTAACTCTTGTGGATTATTATTGAGACCAGAACCTTAATCTTAATAATGCATAAATCTTAAAACTAATGTGTTTATTAGGGAACACACCACGCCAATTGGGGTATGGAGTAAGGGTTTCTAATGTTTTGGATGAATTGGGTAGAAATACATAAAGTAAAACAGGAGGCTAGGTCAGATTTGCATGTACTTTTAATTTTTTATTCCGAAAAAAATCGATTTTTTCAAGTTTTTTCTCACACTCAATACGGCAACGCGAAGAAAGTCTCTACAAAATAAGATGAGATTTGTCTTTCTACGAGCAAACTGCTTGACGGATCACATTTATTAAGGAATCTCCTTCTAGCGATGTCTGTGAGAATTAGAACTCCGCCTTGCTCGTTGCCTTATCTCGACTTTTCTCCGCATAACAGCGATTCTTGTCTGAGATTGCACACGCTGGTCTTGTTTCTCACTCGGGATCAAGATTTCCATTCAATCATTTAAGTTGGGAGCGACAATCTAAACTGTCGCATTCTTTCTATAGATGTTATATCATTTGCAAAAGTCAATTTTCTTATGTTGAACCTCTACTGCGAAATTTGACGGTATCGAATTATTTTTTTTGAATTTAAGACTTAAGAGTTTATCAGTTCGTTTCCTCGAACTCAAGTGTTCATTATGACAGGCTATATCCAAATCGCATGTGCCAAAATTCACCGTGATTGATAAACTAGCCACGTGCATAAAAAGGCCTATACGGGCTCGTAATATGAATTAATTTTCGAAACAATGGTAAGACTAAACTGGTCCGGGGGTCAGCCTCAAATTGTCATATAAATGAATGTCCCACTGCAGTAACTTGGTAATTATCAATCGTTTCAATTGCTTCGGGAAATTTTAATCATCTAATTTCTGTTTGACCCTTAGGAAAGAGAAACGATTTGGTCTGGAAAGGCACGCGTAGCTTCAGTAGGAAGAAGTAATCATTAACACGAAAATGTCATCGGATTGACGGTGGTAGGAGCAAAAATATTTGAGCCCTAGAGCAGCTTATACAACCTAAGTCAAATCTGTCTCATCCAATATAGATAAACTTCTGCATTACATGCCGGTGGTTGAACGAAACAGTCTTGAGCTCAAAGTGAAATAAAAAACGAAAAAGCTAACTATGACTCGCACCATTGCCTGCCGAAAAAAAATAAAGAAATCAGATCCATTATCGTAATTCATCCAACTCATAATTTATATATATACACATACACAATTTATATATATACATATATGTGTATATATATATATATATATAAATTCACTGGTAGTCATAACAAACACTGTTCCTAATTCCTCTTGAGAAAGGTGGTTGGACCACCGAAAATTCGAGAACCAGTGAGTTTTTCCTCTTTTGTGTTTTGGTTTCTGTGTTTGTTATGACTATCAGTGAATTTACATTACACGTTTGTGGGTTTTCCAAAAAAGTGTATATATATATATATATATATATATATATATATATATATATATATATATATATATATATATACATTCAAATACGAAATCCCGCCGTACGGCGCACAAATATTCATTCAAACATAGAAATAGGAGGGATAGGAAAACACATAAAAGGCGAACACAGGACATGTGGGGAAGGCGGTTTTTGAGCAGATCACGAATGCAAAAATATTTCCTTAGCTGGGATTTGAACACCGGACCTTCCACTTGCTGGGCGGATGTGCTACCAACTACACCACCAAGGAAACCTATATATGTATATATATCTCCGTCTTTTTCTGCTCTATCAAGGGCTCAAATGTCAATTTGGCTGCTCCGCTGTTTTCCAAATGTGGGTCTCCGTTTGGTTCATTGACTTCAACAGTCCTATATTAGTCATCGTTTTCTTTCGCTAACGACCACTTCCATTTCAATGATAATTACCGAAAATCACCCACATTTGTGAAAATAAAGGTCATGGTAATGATTCATGGTCTGTGCTATGCATATGATGCGTAGTTTTTTGACCGACCTGCGTAAAATGTCTGACGGAAAACACGATATATATTTTGTTTTTTTTAATGCGTTTAGACTTTCTCGTCAAATTGCTTTTATCTCTTGCATCTATTTTTTAGCACGCCAACAAAACTGGCATTTTACTTAGGGAAGCCGAAAAATTGTCACTCCCGGGAACCGAACCAACTCTTGGCGGTTCTACAAGTCTACTTAGAGGCCGAACTCTATTTGCTTAGGTTACCGCGTCGGCAATAGTCAGCAGAACGGTTCAAAACCAAGCAGTTCACGAGCTGTCCACCACTATCCTTATAAACACTAAAGATTCTCGCCATCTGGGGTTAATGGTGTTACCATGAACAATGAATACGTTGCGGTCATTGCAATGAGTACGAGATTGCGGATGCATTCTTCCTTCAAACGAAGTCATTCCCCACCGGAAGGTCTTCGGCGCAATGCTGTTGGAACGCGAGGCAACAAATTCTCCAAACGCAGTTTTAATCCGGCCAGCCACCTTCGGACCTCATACCTTCCCACCTTCATACCTCGGTTCTCTTCCGCCGAATTCATTAAGATATACGTCCGGTTTGGTTTCCAAAATATATCATCAGATAAAAGTTCATTTACATGGAATTCCTCGTAATTTATTTAAAATTATCTTACGCAATTGTGAATACTATATATATAATAAAATTAAATAATATATATATATATATATCTGTGTGTATGTGTTTGTGCGTCGCCGGAGAGCGTTCCACATCAATATATATATATATATATATATATATATATATATATATATATATATATATGGATGATTTCTTCGAAGTAACACGGAAGTGTTGAATAAAAAACTTAGACAGTAACACACAGCACGAGAACACATAAAAAGAACACTCACAATAATATCTTGATAATTTCGACGGACTCTAGCTCCGTCTTCTTCGGAAGATAAGATATGACTGAGGAAAAGGGTGCGCGGTGCAGAGAGAGTATGGGACGAGGGAGAGGGGAAAAACAGGAACAGAACTCGGAGTTCTGTTCCTAATTCCTCTTGAGAAAGGTGGTTGCACCACCGAAAATTTGAGATCTAGTGAGTCCCTCTTTTATATGTTTTAGTTTCTGTGTTTGCTATGACTATTTAGTGAATTTTATTGTGCACGTTCGTGGCTTTTCCAAGAAAGTGACTATATATATATATATATAATATATATTCGCTCCCCCCTACCCTGATGTGTGATTATTCACACGCCGTCGGGCTTGGTACACGGGTGAGCTCTACCATCATCTACTAAACCGACCTTCGGGTTGATTACTCTGTTTATTGTTTTTATATATAAGCTAGGTTTTTTGGTGTTTTTTTTTCTTTAAACTTTCCAAGATATAAGATTACTCCCGAGTTGCTCTTAAGACTGTTTTCTGTACGCAAAATAACAATTTAAAGTTGCACTATAATATATATATCTATATATATACATATAACTTTTGGACGGCACAATAGAACACAGAATAAAACAGATAACACGTAAAAGGACACTCACACTAATAGTGAGTGTGAGTGTTCTTTTACGTGTTATCTGTTTTATTCTGTATTCTATTGTGCCGTCCAAAAGTTATATTGCTCTCGTGAGTACTTCCGCATCATCTATATATACATATATATATATACACACATATACACGAGCACCCAGACGAGGTATGTTATAAATGGACAATTTTGTTATTTAAATTATCCTCCGTCATTAATTCTCGAATTTAGCCGAGAAAACGGCATCAGAAAGCTTTTTATTTTATGGAATTTATCCATCTCGTAAAATATTGAAAAAAAAATGAAAATCAAATTAACTTAATGACTTTGCTCAATCCGATCTACGTAGGTTTCGAAATTTTTATGTCATTTCAGGTGACCTCAAGATTACATTAATAAGTGTCGAAACCTAGTTCGCAACCATAAAAATCATCAAGTGGATTTCGCTGAGAGTTTTTTTTTCCCTTACATTATCTTCGTTCCTGGACGCAAACTGCGAATGTGTTTTCATTCGGATGTTCACGGAGCGGAGAGAAATTAAATCGAGCCTTTGCACTCAACAGCGATCGAGAGATAAAACCTAGAGGGGAAACGCAACGGGATCCGATGCAGTCTTGTAAGACGACGCGCAATGTGATCTTTAACGCGATATTATTTCATTATTTTTCAAACCTTGTGATTAAACGGAGGTTTTTCGGAAAACGTGGGGCTCACTTGACTGAAAAGAGCACCAAATTCTGAGGTATTAATTAGTATGTCGGCAGTATTGTTTTTTCTGTAATCTATCTGGATCTTACGATCTGTGCCGAAATACATATAAGATAATTTACCCCTTCCTAGTTGATTTTTCTAACAGTCATAAAAAAGTCGCGCTGGTTACATGTAGGACGAGGTGACTTTGACTCGTGCGCTTTTATAACTTTCTTAACCACTTGATTTTTACGTGCGAATCGCCATTTTGTCTATAACTTGTTTAATATTTGGGAAGAACTTGATGTGTTTCCGCAATTATTCCACAGTGGCACGTATTTACTCGTCTTTGTCAATGATCCCTTATAATTTCTGATACTTATTGGGTTTTTTTACTATTTTATGGATTACTCGACTTTATTTTTAAAGATAATAATACCAGGTTCAATTCGGGGCAATTTTGCAAGACATACGATGCACTAAAGTGTGTAAAGGTTTGTAAGAGGACTAGGATTATTTCAGATGAATCATTACTCCTACGACAAGGGAATGAACTTGATTGAATTTCTTACCTATGACCGCTTTTGTTCTTTAAATGAGCATTTATATCTATCATTTCAAGAGGTTTCATATTACACTTCGCTCTCATCGTGACAATCAGCCTTCGACAATGGACGCTGCCAAAGAGTTGGGTTATCCTGGGTTACTGCAACAATCAGTGTTACGCAACAAACAAATAATTAACACTCAATTTGTGACAACTCAGCCCAACTTAGAGAATTCAGCGAATGCGACTGATTTGCCCGTTCTACCGATCCTTAAGATAGTCTTCATGGCTTTGAGAGGGTAGCTATGGTAAAGGTTGATGAGGAAAATGCGTCTTTTTTCAATTTTAAATTTAAAGTCAGTGAACTCAAGCGCCCATTGGTATTCTGCAATCCGCACGAGTTTCCCGATAAATGATAGCCTAAAAAAATATCACCGTGGAAAGATTTAAGAAAAAGAAAAATTACCATAGTTGCATATTAATCTTCTTGCCACCATGGTTTCATTGCGAAGCAACATCTGATACCGACTGACCCGGAATTTTTCTCCAAAACGTAACCAAGATGGTGAGAAATTAAATGCAGTTACCCAAATTGCAGCGGTTTTTTTTTCTTGAAACTTTCCAGGATGAAACATTACTCCAGAGTTGCGCTTAAGACTGTTTTCTTTACGCAAAACGACGACTGAAAGTTGCACCGCAACCTTCGAATTAATTTTCCGTGGGGATTTTTTTTAAAAAGATTCGTTCATCATTTTCTCTGAAAGAGAATGGACTTTCAGAAAAAAAGAGAAAATGGTCTGGGATACCTCATAACAGTCTCTCACTTTTATAAATTTTCAAACCGGGTGTAACGACCGGGTTGACTGTCGATGCAAGTTTAATGCGTAATTTACAATACGAGAGAATTTATAAGTAAACGACAAGAAAAAACAAATCACCAATAAATTCAACCAGTGTCCTTATTTGTACAATTTCAAGTCGTTGTGGGAACTAGAATTTCGTCGGAACTCTGGTTTCTACGTTTGAGTAGACTTCCATCGTTAAGATTGTTGTCATCCTGTTCGATTTGAGTCCAGCCATTCGAATCGAGTTGTGTTGTTTGATTAGGGAGTGATTTCGATCAAATAAGAGTTCGATCATAGGTTGAGTACAGTCCCGCCCATCGAATCTAGTTCTGCCGTTCGATATGTTGTTCCAGTAGAAGTCTTTATGTTTGAGTCAATTTAGTATTTCATTCCTGTAGATTCTTGTAGTTCCCATCAAGTTGCGTTGTTCTATTAATGTTGCTACAGTGAAAGTATTGATGTTCGAGTCAATATAGTATATCCTACCTGTAGAGTCCTACAGTTCTCGAGTCTTCTGTTTGATTAATGTTGTTCCAGTAGAAGCCTTGCTGTTCGAGTCAACGTAGTATGTCCTTTCTGTAGAGCCCTGTAGTTCGAATCAAGTTATGTTGTTCGCTTAATGTTGTTGCAGTAAAAGTATTGATGTTCGAGTCAATGTAGTATGTCCTTCCTCTAGTGTCCTGAAGTTTGAATCAAGTTATGTTGTTCGATTTATGTTGCTGCAGTAAAAGTATTGATGTTCGAGTCAATTTAGTATGTCCTTCTTGTAGATTCCTGCAGTTCGAATCGAGTTCGTGCGGGGTAGTTGGAATAGAATAGATCTACCGCTCGATCACAACATCGAATAATTAAAAAAAAACATATTTTGATGGTATAAGTACGATTAGAGAGCATATCTCCCACGATTTTTCAAATGTTCCAATCGTAATTTGCCGATGGGAGCTTGGCAGATCTGAATCCTCGCCCTAAAGAAGATAGGGAGGGAAGGAGAAGTCGGAGAGAGAAGGAGGCGCGCATCCCCAACATCGAGCCATCGTCCACCCTGGCTGCTCGGCCGTGAATTTCGAGCCGACGACGACGGGGTGGGCGTGCAGAGTGTGCACGCCAGCCGAAGCGTGAACTTCGGTGTGCCGGATATGCACGGACTCGGGCCGTATGAAATGAGTGTGGATGGGGGAGAGGGTGGGTTTAGATTATTAGGAGGGGGAGATAATTGCGGGGCGGGGCGGGGTGTGTAGGAGGAGGAGGAGAAGGGCGGTGGAGGGGTTGCACAACTAAACTTATGTTAGGCGGTAACGAGGCGTGTGGGGATGACGTACGCGAGTGCAGCGCCTGCGCAGATGCATCGCGACCCGCGTGGGAAGATTAAAAGTAACAGTATTGTCGGGCGTAACAATGCTTCGCAGACCGTGGTCACCCGACAGTAATGAAACCGCAACGCGCGTCAACGAGACAGCGTCCCTCTGCACAGCGGTGTTAACTGCTCTGCTTGTCACGGAGGAGATCTCCATCGTTTCCCATAGTTCAGGAAACCCTTCCCGGCAGAGGCGTATCTACCAGGAGTCCGCAATTTCGACCCTCCCCCGCGCTAGCTTGAGGACATGCACGCAACTCTGAATGCTATGGACCAAATTCTTCAGGAAAATAACACTAGCATCAAACAAGAAGTGAATTGGAATAATTTTTTATGTGTAGCTGAAGACAGATATCATATTGCGAGGAATTAAACTAGACCAAACGGAATGAATTCTTCGTCGACCTGGACAGTAGAATAAAGAACTTGAGACGAAAGAAGTTCGACCGACGTAAAGTGAAGAATATATCTCAAGCTAAGAACGCGTTCATGAAGAAGTAGCAAATAATTTGTTCAAAGAACACCTTAGGTTGCAAACAAGGAAGCAGTTCTTCGAAACTTTCATTTGACACTCGGCGGATCAGAAACATGGAACATTTGTAGAATTGACCAGCGAAGAATAAAAGAGGTCTCGGAAACGTGGTGCTGAAGAGGAGAATTCTGAAGAAGATTAAGTGGGTAGACGAAGCAGGAAGCATGCAGAAGAGTAGGAAGACCATATGAGTAGAGGCAAGAAGCAGAAGAGTTGACCAGACAGGTCTCAGAAACGTGGTGCTGAAGAGAAGAATGCTGAAGAAGATTAAGTGGGCAGACGAAGTAGGAAACATACAGTAGAGTAAGAAGACCATATGGGTAGAGGCAAGAAGCAGAAGAGTTGACCAGAGAGGTCTCAGAAACCTGGTGTTGGAGAGGAGAATGCTGAAGAAGATTAAGTGGGCAGACGAAGCAGGAAACATGCAGAAGAGTAAGAAGAGGAAAGAGGACCATATGAGGAGAGAGAACTATACGACGGAAAAGAAGAACTATAGATGGATTGGAGACACCTTGAGGCATATACGAGTTAGCTAGAAACCCAACCTAATAATAGAAGGAAAGATTTCGTAAAGGAAGACCAAGATAGAGGCACAGAGGACAAATTGAGAAGGATTTCAAAACTGAAAAGCTATCAGGCAGGGGATGAGAGGGTGAATCTTCAACACTGAATAGAGAAGAATGTGAAAGCCAACAAATCTAAACTCTTATATTATAATACGTTATATGAAATTAATTTTATGCTACACTATATGATGTCATATTATTTTTTCCATGCATGCAGTTGTCCCTATCTTCAATCTAATAAACATATTCTTCGTTAAGCATAAAATCGGCGAAAATGAATGGAAATCGTTTTGACAGCGTCGATGTATTCGTGAAAAACAAGAATGTAAATTAGAAAGCGGATTTTGGTGAAGCAGAAGGCAGATTCAAGGCAGAATGTAAAATTGGAATGCACAAATTTTTCATTGGCGAGATATTAAGACATCGTTTTAGATCGATGCGCAATCATTAAGGAGTGTGTGATGAAAATAGGCGCTATCGTCACAGCAAGAGCGGTAGCAGCGGATATCATGTACGTATTCAAGGCTGTTGGGCAGTGAACGGTAGCAGAGGCGTTGGTTACCATTAAGTAATAATTTCAAACGCGGCTGCACAGGCCGTAATGGTGGCAATGGCCTTCCCAAGGCTTACAATAATAAACTTAGGGAGCTTAGAATAAGAACCAGATTGACGCATTTGGGAGTCCTGCACTGAACAGTAAATTTTATTCTCAGTTTCCTCAATCACCTTGGGTTGGTATTGTCAGACGCCTCGACAAGTAAACCTATTTGATGAATTTCGAGCTCGTCATAATTACTCCAATCTGAAGATTGGCTCACCACAGCTGTCCCCCCACCCTTTCCATCCAAACGCCCTTATACGTCGTGTTAGTTAGTCTTAGCTATCAACCCTATTCCCTGGACCCACGCATTTGAGTCCCATGGTCTTCCTCATGCCATCTTCCAGGCTATGTAACCTACGACTGTCTAATTATCCCGACAGATCCAATGTCTCAAGATGTACAAGGTATGTCTCCAAATTTTCGCTAACAATTTTTTTCTGGCGTGTAGATGAAGTACTCAATTCAGACCTTCGGCTAAGTGTGCGCATGATCGCAGATCCCATTGACATTTTTATTCCTTTTTTTCTTATTACGAGGCATGTTCATAAAGTAGAGGCCGCTTGGTCACAGGAAAAAATATACTCATACGAAACACATGTTATTGGCACTTTTAGTTAGCGACAAACCAACTCTCTCTACATTCTCTCTACATAATCGCCGTTAACTTCTAAGCATTTTTCGTACCGCTGCACCAGCTTCTTTAACCCCTCTGCATAGAAGCTCGCTGCCTGAGAATTGAACCAATTGACAGGCATAACTCCCAATGAATTTCAGCAGCCGACAATCCTTTTGCATACAAGAATCGTATGCAGACATGCCAACTTTCAAAAATGAAAAATCGGGAGGACATGCCAACTTTCAAAAATGAAAAATCGGGAGATTTTTAGAAGTGTATCACGAAGTAATCACTTTTAATTACCACAATATTTGCATGGCACCTTAATCCCTTTATGACACTTTGCCAATTTTTAATGAATGTCACACTTTATTAACATGTTAAGCTAAGTACACAATTTGAACAGTTCATCAAGAACGTAAGAAGGAAAAATCGGGAGTCTCCCGCTTAAATCGGGAGAGTTGGCATGTCTGCGTATGACAGAACGCACTTCACAGCTGGCGGGTTCAACGATTGTGGCGGACATTGCTGTTTGCATGCACGGACAAGCAAACGACTTCCGAAAAAAAACAAATGCTGCTATAGCTTCTCTATGAATCAGTGGATGGCGCTTCAGGTGCAAAACTGTGTTCTGAAGAGCCAATATTTAAATGTAAGCAAACGGCCCTTACCTTATAAATATGCCTCGTACAAATTTCCCACCTGGTGCTTGCACCCTCTGCCACACACCTTTTTGGTAAATCGGGGGGGTATTTATGTCGATTAAAGTGGCCGGAGGGTCCGGGTTTGATTCCTATTGGTGGTGCCTCTCAACTTCACCCAAGCTGTGTGATTTTCACCAGGGTTTTAGATCATCCTGGAAAACCAAAGGCGAGACAGGGAACAAGGTACTGGTCCCCATCATTGCCCTGAATATGTGTGACTGGTGAAGCTATGCCCTAAACTATAAAACCGATCTTCGGGTTGGTGACTTCGTTTGTCATTCCGTTCATCGTTCTCCGTATCTGCATCGCAATTGTGGTTCTTAACTTCCCCGAACTTTTTTGTCTTTTCAAAGCCAAGGCGTACGAAATGGGCTTAGGAAGTTTTTATTTTCCCCTAAGACACGGAAAACCTGTCGCACGGGTAGTACGCTCATCGTAGATATCCCGATCACGTGGGATTTTTACGATTCTGAGACAGAGAGGGAAAGAGAGAGAGAGCGCTTCCTTAGGCATTTCGAAGATGCCGGCGGACAATCCTCACGTCCTATTTGTCCGTCTTTAAGGCGTCAAACACGGCTGAGGCATACGAGTCAGCCATCCTCGCTGGTTCGTTCTCCGAAAAGTCTTCCTTTTTAGGGTCGCTGAGGACAAACTTGTGGATTGGGGGGTCATTTGCCTCGTGCGATTCGGTGTTGATATTTCCCTCCCTTCCCCGGTCACCCTTTCGGAACCGTTGGGAGGGAAAATAACAAACCTCGCCTTTCATGGCCGTCGAACAAACAAATCCGTCGTGAGATTTTTTTTTCCAAGAGTCCGAAAGGGACGCTCTCAGGAGAGAAGATTCTGAGCGGATGCTGGAAGATGGCAAATTCTAGCGGGATCCTAATGGGTTCGCTCTTGCGAATTTTTAAACCTCCCACGGCATAGGTCTTTGGATCCTCTTTCGTCTATTGAGTGAGAGAGGCAAAGGAATGTTGTTGAGGACTGAAATGTATGTAGAGGGGAGAATATTGAGTGAGTTGTCTATACTCTCCCATCTCGTCTCTCCCGAAACCATCCACTCTTTACTCTTATACCATACACCTGTTTGCTGATTCCACTTCCATCCATTTTTCCACGTGACCAAACCGACGTGGCATACTTACTTCGTACTTGTTTATTAACGGTTCACTCAAACCAACATTCTCTCATGACCCACTCATTCCTGACCACATCTGAATTACCCGTTTTTACCACATCTGCATTACCCGTTTTTACCACAAACATTTCTCGAGAACCACATGCCCATTGCATTTAGTCTATAGTAATGCTCATCCCAGCATACCACAGAAGAGTTCTCGTGCTGCTTTGTAGGAAATAAGGCAATATTATAAGCTGCAATTTTTTGTTACCTGATCAGACAATGACGGTTATCGACGCGAGGGTTGGTTTGTTGGCTGAGGGAAGCGCTCGTGTGATATAGTAAGCCCAATAATGAGTGTGAGATCCACAAATCCGCAATAGGATAGGCATTTAAAAAGGGATCCTTATTTCCTCTGGTGCCTACAGTTTCCCAGGAGTCCCCGAAAGTATAACTGATTTCAGCTTGAGTGAAAACCATTTTATTAATTGCATTTGTTTAATTTTTGCACACTCTGCACACAAACCACCAACATTCATACTGCCAGTATTCCCACGTGTTTCAATCTCTCTATCTGTATCATCATTTTTCGGCAGTATTTTGTGAATTTTCTTTCTCTTGTTCGATTAATTAACCGTTGCCCCTCACCGGAAGATATTCCTCTTCATTCTGATTAATGAAACACAGCCATTCTCTTAGGCATCCATCACTCAACGTAAAATTGCGATTCACTACAGAACTCTTGGGGTAATGCCAATCTTCTCCTCACTAAATTGGCGGCGGAATAATCCCAGAGCGAAAGAGATTATCAATCCCTGGACCATTATCCGAATTAATGCAACAATAAATCCTCTTTACCTAACCCAAATCTTCTCCTTAAGTCCCTATTACTTTGACCGTGTTGGTCCAAAACACTTCCGAGAAAGGTAAACTGCTCTATTTTTTCCCCTCCTATTTTAATGTTTAGCTTGGCCTTTTTCTTCCTGGAAAATTGAATAACCTTTGTTTTATTAATAGAGATTCTCATCGCACTGAATTTCCAATTCATTCGGCAATCCTTGCAACCCCCTGGCCGATCGACAAACTAAAGCTTGGTCATCACTGACTTTACGAACTCCCTCCGACTTTCATTCCTACCTCCAGTTCTTCCCATGCCTCTTTAATCATTTCCTCTACATATACGTTGAACAGTACCAGTGACAATGTGCAACCCTGCCTTACACCTCTTCCTAACACTTCCCATCCGGACTTTCCGTTCCCCACTCGCACCTGAGCAGTCTAAGACATGCACAGGTTGCGGATTAGCCTCCTGATCCCTCCAATCTATTCCTATTTTCTGCAAAATACTCATTCGTTTTTCCCAATTCACTCTATCAAACGCTTTATCAAAATCTACGAAGCAGACAAATACGTCCTGATTGTATTCTATATTCCTCTCAATTAGTGATCTCATTACTGCAATGGCATCACGCGTACCTCTTCCTTTCCTAAACCCAAACTGATCATCCCCTAAGTAATAATTTGCCTTACTCTCCATCCTTTTGTTGGAGATCCTGAGTACACCTTTAGCTGCGTGGGATATCAAACTTATTGCTCTGTAATCCTCACATGACGAAGCCTTTGCCTTTTTTGGAATAGGAACTAACACCGATCTCACAAAATCTTCCGGCCAGATTCCTTCCTCATAGATACTACGAATCAGTCCATATAGGGCCTTCTTCCCACATTTTCCTAAATATTTCAACAGTTCTACAGGTATGTTGTCCACCCCCACGGCCTTATTTGCTTTCATCTCCTTTAATGCCCTTTCTATTTCATCGTCGAGTATGCCTGGACCTAAGCTATCTTCTTCTACGTCATGTTCCTTTTCTATGTCTAACCTTGTCGGCCTAAGTTTTTTACCATACAGTGTTTCTATATATTCCTTCCATCACTCTTGGATTTTTTCTGGTTCAACTATTATCTTAACCCACTTATCTTTAACTGTTAGCACATATCTTCCCTTCTTACTTCCCACAAAAAACGTAAATAGAAAACTCGAAAAAGAACACATTTCAGAAATTATAATCTTTCGGCCTTCTCCTAGGCCTTCTTCATGTAAGACTGGTAGGTTTCGGGCGTCCAAGTGTTACATTGCTCACGTGAGTACTTACATCATCGATATATACTTACACAAAAAATATATATACACACACACATATACATACACATGTATATTTCCATACATACATACACACACATATATATATGCACACTCTCACACACAAATATATATATATACAAACACCTCTTGGTTCCACTTGTACGGCACAACAGAACACAAAAAATATATCAATATAAAACACGTAAAAGGACAATCACAATGCGCATGTAGTTTAAGCTTTCAGCCTTTCTCTTAGGCCTTCTTCATGTCAGACATATATTTTTGCTTGGTGTATATATCCAACATCTGTCGATATTAGTCGGAGTCAGGGCGTCTTAATCGGTACTCGTATGCCTCCATATGCGGTTCATGCATTGGGATACGACTTCAGATAATGAGAGTGGACAACAGCTCTATTCAATGCAAGGTTTCCACTGGAACTATTGCTCGGGGGAGAATATTCTCAAGTCTTAGATCAAGCTATCTCCTTCCAGAGACTCCGTTTAAGATTTTAATGGTAGCATTTTCCTGTCACTTTAGCATTTGCCCAGGCAATCAGTAAGTCTCAAGGCTGATCACTTTCAAAAGTAGGCGCGCATGCACCGTCGCCAGTCTTTGACCGTGGTCAACCTAACGTAGCACTCACTCGTTGCGTTCCACGCGATTGTTTCCCGCTCTCTGTCGACGAAACGGCTTAAGATGAAGACTATTGTTATCGAGATTAGCTTAGTTAAGAATGAAGTTTTGGTATCCCCATTGTAACGTGTACACTGTTTGATCGATATGAGTTTGTGGGTCTCAAATATTCAATATTTTATACTCTGATTACTTATAGGAGGGTCTTCGTGCGTTTGATCCAGTTATAAGCATTATAAAGCAAAATTATTAGAATAGAGAGTATATATTAGTTCAGTTTGTCCGTTTTTGCGAAAAAATACCTGCATGGCTTCTATCCCGGAATATATTAGTAATTGAAGTCCAAGTTTTTCCAATTTCTCATAATGAAGAGTAAAAAGAAGCCTACGTTTCAGATATATTTGGAATTTGTTGCTTAGTTTCTATTTTTCAAATTGAAAACGATCAATTTCTCATTGGTTGCCATTTAACCTTTATAATTTTTTTGCAATTAAATAGGGCAACGAATATCTGTTTCAGTGAGGATTTTCCTAATGAAACATAAATTGGCGTTTGATTTGACAAAAAATCTGTATTGGTTTCTTCCATGACCCTTGACAAAGACTTTGGCAACAAGCTTTACTATTTTCACAACGACGAGTGAAGTGTCACTGCAGACCATGAATTTGATCTTTTTTTCATGAATTAATCTTCAGAAATTCCATTTTAAACGTTAATCAGATAGGTTACGGATTTAAAATTTGTGTAAATCATCAGATAATTTCAATATTGCCTAACTTTTATGTCGTGTTTCCATACGAAAGCGTCGTAGAAATGTGTGGATAACTTTCTAAAGATTTCAGAAATCGTAAAACGCCGGTTTTCACGAACTTTTCGTCAAGTTTCGGGCGCAGTTCATTGTTCGCCACTGACGGGCGGTCACTTCTGTCATCATCATAGACATTTGTCAGTTCACTCTTAATCGAACGACAACACTGGCACAAAACTAGTCATGAATCACATTTGGCCCATACAGAGCACAAAGTACCCAGGGATGAATGTCAAAGCAGCTTTGAAGTTTTTTTATCAATAAAAACCTTATTACCGAACGAACTTCACATTTGGCGAAATTTCAATTGAATTGTTCATTTTGACTCGCTATTGTAAATAAGCGACAAACGGCGCGATCTTCCAAACAACTGCAGTTCGAAGCGTACTGACATACTGCGTGCGTCAACACGGCGACCATTCGGCTACCTCCACTAATTCGCACGCTACGAGTACACGAACACGGAGGTCACTGTCTGGACATACCTCATATTTACTGATTACATCCTCCGGAGCGAAGAAACCTTTCTCGCTTCCTTAATTCAAAGAATCGTCCCCAAAGGTCAGTCCATCAGAGTGGAACGGTCTGCACCCCTGCCCTGAGGTCAACTACCAGCGTGGTTGTCTTGCCTTCAACACTCCCTCCTCTCTCAACAATCAGCTGATCCCGATGTTCACCAATGACTTCGTTGGTGAACTCTGGGGCGGACGAGGGCGTGTATGGAAAACCATGGAAACCAGAAACTTCAACGTGAGGCGACCCAAGGTGGCTATTTTTAGTATTTATTTTTTTCGATGACCGCGGTCGACCCCCGTTTCATCGGTCGGGTGTGGGGGAGGGGATGGGGGTTGGGGTCGGGTGGGTGGGTGGGTGTAGAAGAGGAGGAGGAGGTCGGTTTTGGAGGAAATGAAGGTTCACCGGGGATATTTTCGTTTTTGTCTTGATTCTTTTTTTTTATAATACTGGGATGGCAAGGTCACGTCGGGAGGTCGAACGTCCCGAACAGTTTGGGCAAACGCGCGCGAATGACCGATCGCATCGAAAGCGCAGTTAGTCGGTATCCTCAGGCCTGCGAAATCTCTCCCGTCTTGGATCTCGTTAAAATGCTGAAATTTATTCTCGGGAGTTGCTTCCTTCTTGACAGTGATGGGGACTAAAACTCCGTGCGATAAAACTAAGAGTTTGGAAATGAATCCGATCCTTTGCTTCCTGGGATTTTTTTTCTCTATGATGTATTACGACGATAATAATGACATAAACACCAGCAAATTTGTGGAAAACATTGAAGACACTCTGCATCTGTTTTGAAATAAATGGTTGTATTCGAAGGTTCAATCGTAATTAAGGCTCATGGCACATGAATTAGTATTGTGCTTAAATATTGGATTTTCCAAAAGGACGAGGCTATTTCACGCTACACAAAGACTAACTGACGATACCCTCTGAAACACAGCGTAAAGAATTACTCGTATCAAGTTAATTATTGAACTAAACTTCTCGAGAGACCCATTATATCGGAATTTTAGAGCGGTCCATTACTGTCATTATCTGACAGAGGAATTTTGTGCACTTTCGTATGTTAAAATAAGCAAATTTTGCTTGTTTTCGAGGAAAGTGTTATGCCAACAAGTGCCCCGGTTCTTCGGCCAAGAGATGGCGTGGGGGAGCATATATATAGATATATAACTTTTGGACGGCACAATAGAACACAGAATAAAACAGAACTGTATAACATTTCACATTGTAGATTGTCGGAGTGTTCTCTTACGTGTTATCTATTTTATTCTGTGTTCTATTGTACCGTCCAAATGTTATGTTGCTCTCGTGAGTACTTCCACATCATCGCTAGAAATATATATATATATATATATATATATATATATATATATATATACATATATATATATACATGCATAATATATTTACATAAAATCTATATATATATATATGTACATATGCAGGAATTTCTTCTTAAAAACAAGCATAAATATATCCATTATATATATTTTTTACATATATAGACGACAGATGATTTAGAAATTAAATTTTACGATTAGTAAATATTTGTTTTCTTCCAAAAGAGTTGAAATTTCCCAAATACTTTAAGAAAAAACATACACATCTTATGTATAAATCAAAGAAAGAATGAAAATGTAAGAAAAAGAACCCGACCCGACTTAAAAGCTTTTTAAGGTAGCATTTCATGGTTCCGTTTATTTGGATTCAAGGCTGGTTTTAATAGATTGTTCGAGATCCTAGCGAAATATATTGAAAGGTCCAACTAGTTCGATTTTAAAAACGACTCGTCATTCCCATACTCTTTTGCGTATTATTTCTTCAGGGAAAGGCTCAGGGTACGTAATTTCTTCTACGGCGGACTTACTATGATGATCTGAGAATTCTGAAAAAGTTATCATGTTATAGCTACATTTAAATAGAAACATATTTATTTTTTAACTCTAGGCATTTAAAATCATTTTTGACGTAGATCTCGAATGTTCGAAAAAATAAACATCATCCGTGTTGACCACATGTCATCATGTCGTAATAATTATTTTCAAGAGCGTGTATTATTTAAATTGGGAGTTTTTTCATGATTTTGATGAGTTAAGATTAGGATCAATTTAAAAAAATAATATCACCACTCATTCACGCAAGCGGCATTCGTAATCGCCTCTCCCCCTTTTAAATAGTCTCCCGTGTCATGTTTTAAAGTTTCGCATGCGAGTACGCGTATTCTTACTTCTGCGAGGAGATTTTATAAGCCGATAATTACTCGCCGCTCCCTTTCATATTTTCCCTCGCAGGCTTCCACGAAAAGGACGGTAAATGGCGACGTAGGAGAATGAGTTCCGACCCGAGGGAGGGAGCGAGCAGGAAGTGATCTAATACGACCGAATTCCTCGAGTTACGTGTCCCGTACCCCTGAGCGCTTTTGCGCGCGCCCTCTTGGTCGAGAGACCCTCAGCCCAGACCCTCCCCTCGCCTCTCTCTCTCTCTCTCTCTCCCCCTCCCCGGCCTAAGTGAATGGCCCGAGTGAGGACAAAAAAAGCACCAAATAGCATCCAATATCCACAGCAATCAACCAACCCTGCAAGTACAGAACGCACGAATGGATTGGGATATACAGATCGATGACGGCGTAAAATATCGAAACCTAGATCAGAAAAATATTCAATAGCGGCATTGCAGTCAATAGAGCGCTGGGGCACCAATCGTGGGTCCGGGTTCCATTCCCGGGAAGACGCCTGGGCACCCTCAACTTCAACCAAGCTGTGTGATTTTTCCGGACAGATATTACCAGGTAATCAATCAAATGGCGGTAAAAGAGCTACGCTCCATTTACGTGTTACTTCTACAGGCCGTAGGAATCGTATTAGGCGACCTATACCCTTTACATGAGGTCACCCTGCAAACCATCGGCAAGATGGTCACATCCAGAGGCAGGGGTTGCATCCAAACCAGTACGCTATTAGTTGCGTGCTGTGAAGTGTTGATTTACTATTTTTTTATTACGTTAAGGCTTTTATTTTTTAAATGGGATCGGTTTTATTATTAAATGATTTCAATAAATTTTTACAATGCGTCAAACATTTTGAAAAGTCCACAGAACCAGGTTTTCAGCTCTCAAGTATCATCACCATGTGAAGTAAAATAGGAAACAAAAACTATTTCCTCATAATAACTCTTTCAGGGCGACAAGAAGTGGAGTGGGCAAGGGGTGGGCGAAGGCAATTAGACAAACTGATCCATGCGGGTTTGATTCCCGGGCAAGCCACTCTGGAAACCTGCTGCTCCACCCAAGCTATGTGATTTTTCGGTTACCAAATCTTCCTGGGAAACCATAACCGACAAAGGGAAAGGAACTGCCCCCCCCTTACCCTGATGTGTGAATTTCACACGCCATCCAGTACTGGTTGAACTCCACCACCACCTACCAAACCGACCTTCGGGTTGATTACTGTGTTTATGGTATTCGTAGTTTATTACATCTTAGCATGTAAAATGGCATTACCCCATCGAAATCCTAGATCACAAGTATATACGTATGTACGTAGGTACCAAATGGTGTTATGTATGTAACTTCAACTCCAAACGTGATACAGGTATAATCTGTATATCTAGATTATTTGGGAGAAATCGGTATTGTGTAGTTGCGAGTACCTACTGTGATATTACATTTAATTATCCAAATAGTGAAATAACCATACACTAACGAGTACATTACGTCTTATTTTATTTGTAATTGCTCACCGTTCTCAGTATAAACTTGAATGTGAATGATGGCGACAAATTAATGTTAAATTATTCAAAACACAGTACGTGTGAAATAGTCTCCGGTTGATGTGCGTTTTGTTGTAATCCTACAATCGGAAAAGATCAAGTTTTAATTACACGCAAGTTATTCTTAACATTTTATATACTTTTACCGTTATATTTAAAGTTTTTTGGATTGCCATTAGAGAGCGTTTCATGAGAGGTGATGCTAGAGGCGCCATCACCAAGGAAGTTCGACACCAAATGGGAACTATGGCAGACAATTAACTTTCGTGCCAACCCAGTCAATTTAAAGCGTGCCGGACAGGGCCGATTGGTATTGCGGGCGCATGGCAGGGAGTGTGAGACGTAAAATTCTACGGGGTTGGGATAACCCCGAGGAATCCGCTGGTTGGATGGATCTCTCGCGAGCGACGTCTCCGGCCTCGCGAGGTGCGGGGCGCAGAGTCGTGAGCACCATCCGTGGTTTTAGTCACCCGTCGCGGAGGCAAGGGGATCGGATGCCAGATGTTCACACATGCGTGACCCGATATGGATGTTGCAGCGTCGACGCTGCTAAGAATCCGGGTGGAGGAAAAGGCAGGCAGCGAACGTTTGCGGTCACTTTTTCCCTTCTCCTCCACCTCCGCCCCACCCATTCCCGCCACCCCCCCCACTAGTAGTATGTTTTGAGTTCTCTTCCCGGAGAAGGTTTTTGAAGGAGCAAAGGGGAAGAAGACATCCGCACGAAGGGCTCTCTTTCTCTTTGTCGAAGGGAATTAGCCCCTTTATAAGAAGAAAAAAACGGACATGTCCGCCCAACCGTCCATTTCGTCTCTCCCGAGATAGAAGGAGAGATACAAGAGAGAGAGAATGTCGGAATCCAGGAGGTCAGGAAAAAACTAAGAGCACTGCTCAAAAAAAAAAGAACGCCGAATCGCGCTAAAAAAGGAATAGCGACGTCCGCAACACAACACATCGGCTACCACCAACAACGGCAGCAGCACCGAGAGATCATCATCGTCCCTACTCCCACCACTATGTGGTGCTGGATACGGCGCCGTGGGAAATTTCACGGTGTATTGTACCGCTATCCTCGAAACCATGAAACGGGCGAATGAGTAATGAGAGGGGAGGTTGGGAGGGAGAGGAAGGAGGGAGAAGCGGTCGTCTCTGAGTGCTGCACCTCCGGTATGCCATATTCAGGAAGGGAGGAGGAGGGGGGAAAGGGAGACACCGGGGGGGGGGCCTCAATGAAAAACGCACCCTCGGGCGCAGTTACTGCGATGGTCGAGGAATGCACGACTGAATTCGTGCGTGCTGGGAGGAAGGATACCTCCTGGGTGTCATCTCGGGGCGACGGAAGAGGGCAAGGGACTTTCATAACCGGGGGCAAGGTGGGGGGGGGGCGTGAGGTGACTTAGCGGATGTGCAAGAAAGTCTCTTGAAAGAGTTTACTTCCGATTTACCGATCGGAGAGTAGGGTTAGAAGAAAAGGAAAACCAACGTCCAAAGAATACCGTCAGAATTAGAATGCCACCTTGGTCCATAAGTTAGGGAAATCGAGCGATTGTGAAGCTGAAATAAAAGACAGGGTCAGGGATGAGTGATTGGGCCAAGAAAGAACGTGGGTTGGATTGAGCAATATTGATAGACAAGTGTAAAAAGAAGTGTGAATAGCTGATTTGGTCAGATTGATGGAAAAGGATGAGAGTTCGAATCACCAAAAGTGTTTTGAAAGAGAGAAGGGTATTAGAAATTTTTTATGGAGAGGAAGAAGTAGACCAAGAAAAGTCATGGGTCAATGCAATAAAACGAATAAGAACTAGCGATACGTAATACTTCCAGAGTTAAAAGAAAACGAAGAGAAACTTTGTGACTTCCGCTTTTTGACTTAACTTGATGGTACGATCGGTTCCAGTCGGTAGGTTATTGTCAGACACACCTAAGTTGCAACATTTATCTTTGTTATAATTATAGCTGAATGTGGTCAGAGGTTATTTGAAGGCAAGGAATGCGAGTATTTTCGAGAACAGAACAGCATGTCTAAACCAATGTCACAAAGGCGAGACGATGTGGAAGAAAATAGTAAACGGGATATAAGTTTCCACTCGTCAACTAAAATCCGAACTTTTCTTGGTTTTACCCATCCGGAAAGGGAACGGCTTGAAGGGTGTATAGTATGTATTTATTTAAACATTCCTAAAAGTGGAGTTAAATAGTTTATCCCTCCTGCCTCGGGTAAATCTTCCTCAGATTGAAACCAAGGTCAACTAAATCAGCACCGTGAACCATAGGCCCTTCAGTTGTCTACATGTTATTGTTGCGAACTTCTCACTAAAAATATTTCACATGAGGAGCGAGACACTATCACGATGCTCCACAGGTCGCATTTGCTGCATCTTTCCATTCCCTCCCCAGCAGTTACAATCCGGTTTGTGAAGCTTCGAAGGAATTTTTGCATGCATGCATGATTTCGGATAGAGATATTGACCCACCTAAATGTATGATCGTGTATACCACTGAGGATCGTTAGAGGCTGTATGGTTTCAACTGTTTTTAACTTTGAGAGTTTATTCATCATTTTGGTACCGTGCGTGTTTTAAAAATTATGTTTTAACTCTAGCGAATGCTTATGTTATTGTCCTCTCGTTATTTGGTCACGCTTGGATTAATAAAGTTTGCAATTTAATCGTGTTCTGGGTAGAATATAGACTGTGGATTCCTGTTGTGACGGCTTCGCTGCTGGCTTTTTCCCTGGTATTAGTCGGGCTTTACTAAGATAGTAGTTAATGCATGACCGGATAGATGACGATCCCATACCTTCCGACCATGTAACGGAACGCAGAGAACGACGTATTTCGCAGAAAAAAAATACTGAACCAAGCTCCTGCGCACAAGCACAATAAACTCACACGCATCCACTTACAAGCACAACCACACACACTTGCACTGCATTAATTACCCGTCTATTTTTCGACGCACTGTGCGACAATCTAATTTTTTTAATTGAATTTTCGGGACCGTATGTCACTCACTCGACCCGTCACAAAGAGTGCACTGGAAGTGGGGCGAGAAGACCCGTCTTTCTTTTGAGCGATCGAGAGAACACTTTAGATGCGTAACGACGGGGACATGAATGCTTGGAATCGCGGTCGGAACAGGGCGCGCTAAAGTTGCCATTAATCGTGACCTCCGGCTTTGAGCTATTTTTTTTTAGCGTCCACAGTGGACCGGCATAAAAAAAAGAAAGACTGAAAGGTAAAAAGGAGAGTAACATCGAGGGACGTTCACCGCATCGAATAAACTCACCTCAGTCACGCCTCCAATTGGAAATGAAAGGGACCTCCTCCTCTCGAGTTCTTCTCTCTTCCTTCCCTCCGCAGCACGCAGCGGTAATAATAGTCCAGTGCAACACCCTTCTGCGGTGACCGATTCCCTCGGTGGGCACCACCCCCCCGCCCCGCTGCGAAATCCTTCCCGGACGCGGTGGGCGTGGACACACTCGGAAGAAACAAAATACACTCGCACTCCAAAACAAAAAGAACAGGACCAACAGCGGCAATAACAACAGCAACTAATACTGGATCAACAATTCGGCGGCGATCGCAGCACACGATTTTCTTCTTAACACCCAAGGGCTCGCCAAACGCTTGTCGCACCTTCGACGATCGGCACTTGGATCACGGAGACTTCAACGCGCGGGGCACGAGAAACGGCCATGTCTACCGCCTCCTGTCATGTCCGGCCCGCCGCGACGGTTCGTTATCGTCCGAGGAGGATGACTGAGAACGAAGAGAACTCTCTTTTGCACTGCCGCTGTGAATTCACGCGTGGCTTCAGAAAGAAACCCACGGACGGTCCCAGTTTGTCCGTCGCTGACACGATGAACGAACTCTTTCCAGCCTATCTTGCGCACCGACTCTCTTGTTCTACCCTGGCGTTGTTATTGTGTTAGCGCGTCCTTTTTTTGTCGTTGGGAGGGAGACACAGGGGGAAGAACTAGCTCTCCCGGAGCAGGAAGACGGGAAGAGTGTTGGCAAGTAGTGGGGCAAGTATCGGGAAGCGGCCACAGAAAAGCAGCGCGATGTGGAACCGGAGGAAGAAGGGATTTTGTGCGTGTTGTTGGCTCGAAGGTGGATGATGACCTTTCCCGGAGGCTTTCCGAGGGAGCTGTGTTGAGTTGGCGAAGGTGGGCGAGCGACGGAACGATGGAGAGTTTAACTGGTGGGCGGGAGGGGTGCGGGTGATGAGGGGGGGTGGGATGGGGAGGGGGTAGTCGGACGGAGTGGGTTGGGCAGGTGAGCCTCCACGGCCGGCCGGCCAACCGCGATGGATGTCTGTGGATGGGGTGTGGGCAGGGGGAGTAGGGGAGGCGGAGGGGAAGGGGGAGAGAGAGAGATGTAACACAGGTGGAGTGGAGGTGTGGTAGATGGGAGGGGGAGGAGAGGCGGACGGGAATGGGGGCAGCGGGTGGGCCGGGTCGGTGCATGCGAAGGCGCAACGACGGAGGGCCGCCCCCGAGGTGGAAAGGCAGACGCTAGCGACATCGGCTTCGACCAGGTGAACCAACTGGAATGTTCTCCCGAAACCGCGAAGTTTACGAGCATGAAACACCAAGAATCCTTTCTATGATTCCAAAGAAAATCTTCTAAAAGAGCCTTGCCAGTATGTTCTTGGATCTAGTATGGCATATAATTTTGCTACAGAAGTGCGGATGGCAAGAATGATATTTATCAAACCATACCCTTTCTAAGGTGGCTTTCGAGTTTGCTACCTGTTGACTATTCCGTAGATCAGCCTTTCTCCCGAGTTTAAGCGAACGCCTGCCGGGGCTTCTATTAGGAAATATATCTATTGAAGGGTTCGAAGTGCAAATTGTGAATTTTCATGATATTTATAACGTAAATATTAATCTTCTCCAAGACAACAACAAAAATTATTTCCTTCAGGTCGCATGAGCGTAAAAATTCCGTAACGTTAACACAAGAATAAGGTTTTCTTTGTCCCTGAGAATGGCTTTCGCTCTTGAAGGCTCAATTGGCTGCTGAAGACGCTCGCTCCAGCGCGAGAGATTCGTTGATTGGCTGAATGCTTCTGGGAGTCGACAAAAAAGTCTTCGAAATTATTTTAGGTAATGAGAGGTCATACTGGTTTCAAATTACCTGATTATTGGAGTGTACCGGAATGCAACGTGTGAAAATTGGGTGATCTGCTTTTTTTGTCTGGTTCCCAGTTAACTGAAACAATTGGACACCGTTAATTTGATTCCCTTATTAACGACGGACAGAAATACCAAAGTGCGACGCTAACAGTTTATGAAAAATCCTATAGGTAGTGGTGCAAATATATGCTTTTTATTAAATACCAAATACCTAAGATTAGAATTGATTAGTATTGAATAGCGTCCCGGAACTCGGGTCCATTGGAATTGGTTTTTAGTAATTTTTTAGTGCTTAAAAGATCTTTGTCAGTAGCTGATTAAATTGTCGTCGGCAAATAGTCTTATGTTGTTCTTTTAGTTCATCTCGATAATTTAAATAGGAAATATGAATGGGCCTATGATGCTATCCTGAGGGACGCTGGATGTTACTTGTGGATAATTAGGGCGTAAAACGTATGTTACTACCTTTTGTTTGCAGTTATTTAGCAGTTATGATTCACTTTGTTGCACCAGCGTTTATTTGCCCTTGCGAATTGTATATCCATTTGACCTGAAGGGCTTTTTCAAAAGCCTTTTTTAAATCCAAGTAAATCACATCTACTTGTTTGTTCCTTTCTTGATGCTGCTAACAATGGAATGTTGTAAAATTTTTACTAGAGAGGGAGGTTGAAGGAATCAGTTGGTAATTACTGAGGTCTTGTTTATTTCAACTTTTAAATTAGAGTTTTGCGTCAGCTATTTTCAGTCCAGGGGAACTATGGTCAACAAAATCGATTTGTTGACTGTACCAGTACTGTTAGCGTCATGATGCTAACTTATTACAGCTATTGGGTCTTTCCTTTATTTTGTCATTTTATGAGGCCGTAGAGTTTAAGTTTCCTAGATTTTATGTGTTTTAAGAAGGATGCATTTCCGTGTGCGAGTTCTTTCAGTAATCTTGCAGGAATACCCTCTAATCCGGGCAATTTGTTACTTTTAATTCGGAGGAGCTGTTTTCTTATCCCTTTGCACATATTAACAGCGTCATCCTTTTATTTTAATGGGCCTAACGGGACCATCACCGGGTATCTTTGTGTCGTGATTATAGACACTTTGAAAGACATTATTTTAAATATTGATATTTTTGTAAATACGATGGTTTTCCAGAAAGTAACCTCCGTTATGCTATCAAAAATACACTAGAATAGATACAGGAAATATATTTTTCCATCTCAAAACTACATATCTCTACTATGTTATGCATATCCGCCAAACAGATTTAAAAGTTGCTGTTGTCTGAACTTGCTTTGCTGAACTGCTGAGTTGTGAAAAAGTCTGAACTTGTTTTCAAATAAGTATATAATTATTTGTTTCTAAAGTAAATCCTTCAGTATAAAATTTTGCAGTCTGAGATCGCAGCCAAATAATGACGGCATCTTCGTCTTGGCGGTATCATCAGTTCCTCGTCGTGACGAGCACAAAACACGTAGTAACCTAACTTTTCAGTCGTGTTTCCATGCAACTGAATCGTGAAAAATCTGAGGGAAACTGTCTAAAATTTTCATACATCGTAAAACGTCGGTTTTCACGAACTTTTTTGTCAATTTTCAGGTGCTGCTGAAGTTCCTTTAAGTTTTCCTTTTATTAAAAACCTTTTCAATGAGCTAACTACACATTTTGCGGGAATTACTATTGTATTGTTCATTTTGTCCCGCCATTTTAAACAAAAGACAAGCCGCGCGACCTTCCAACCATTGCAGTTCGAGGCGTGCTGACCTACTGTGCGCGTAAATACAGCGACCATTCGGCTTCCTTCACTAATTCGCACACTGCACGAAAACGGAGGTTACTTTCTGGAAAACCTTTGCTTCTTTCCCATTCCGAATATCCGTGCCTTTTACAACTGAGTCAAAGTAGCTGCGGTGGCGCTTTTAGGTGGAAGAGGTGAACTGGATAACGTAGGCGAAGGATGCAAGAAATCCGAAAAAAAACGTGCAAATCCATAAAAATGCTGGAGGTAAACTTAGTTAAAATAAGTGTTAATTTCGTCACTGAAAAATATTATATAGTGTATTCAATAATCAATTCAATTTATGACGGTGAAATGCTATTGTAGCCGAAATTACTTAATGTAAGGCACGATCAATCCACGTTTATCGAAATACGTAGGTGAAATTAATCAGTGTAACAGCCCTGTTTGTTCTAATAGAGTAAATTGAAAATGTCCAAATAAAATTAAACATATGACAAGATATTACAACATAAATCTTTACATATTACCATAATTAAGTGCCAAGACATATACAAAACCAAACACATGCTCACAATTACAATATAAATGCGCTCAATATTGCAATAAAAAGACAAAATTGTGATGCCGGAAAACATTATCGTAGTTTCATTTTCAATTAGCAATAAACCGCTTGGCCGATACGGTATGCTGATGAATTTAAATTTTTCGCTCTCTTTTATGTGAGTCTTGGGAACTAGCTTCCAATCGTTAACTTCATTCAAAACCTGCTCGGTTAGGTTTGTTGCTTAAAGACAAGAAGGGTCGGCGTTATCACTTATTGATACAGGGAGTTATTAGAAAATATGTCCAAAGGCCAGTTGCCGTTGTCTTTTCCACACGTTTTAAAATTCTAAAAGCCCATTTATCGTCGGAAAAGTGAAATCTCAACCAATTATCTATCTGTAAATTAAGTGACTAAATGGCCTTGTGGTCATTTATCCCTGCAGTTACACTTAAAAAACACTTCCATGAATATCTAAATCTGCATATTACCCCACAAGCCGCCGCGGGGGTGTGTGGTGGGAGGTGCTAAGTCACCACACGTAAAGCAGAATGAAACCACATGCGAAACCAAATCCTGTTACCTCAACACAAGCATTAGTTTGATCATACTCTCGATAAATTTTAATCACAAAAAAGAAAGAACTTACATGCAACAATGTTCAATATCGGAAAATACTCAGCAATCATGCTGTAAAACTGTTAAAAAGATATTTAATTAAAAGAATAACATGCAGAATATCGATAAATACGTATACACACAACCATTTCTAATGTTCTCCTACGTGATTACTGTCATATCTATTTTGATATCTAATGGTACGAGGAAATAACGACATTTTAAATCTATCCGTGCTACAATAAATCTCCCTGATTTGACATTGGTCAAATGTAATATTTCTTAAACAACCCCAGATAAGGACGCCTAGATAGCTTAACTGGCTAAAGCACTCGGCCGGACATCGAGGGATCCGGGTTCGAATCCCGGTCAAGGCGAATGATTTTTAGGCTAAGCTAAACGTTAAAATAGGAGGAGAAAAAGTAGAGCAGGTAGAACAGTTAACGTATCTCGGAAGGGTTTGGACCAACATGGTCAAAGTAGTAGGGAAATAAGGAGAAGAATTGCGCTAGGTAAGGAGGCTTTCTCAAGGAGGAGGGAGTTGATGACGGGGACGTTGAGTAGGGATGTTAAGAAAAGACTCGTAAAAACTTTGATATGGAGCATAGCTATGTACGGCGCGGAAACGTGGTCGCTGAAGCAGGAGGATAGACGTAGATTGGAGGCTTTGGAAATGTGGGTGTGGAGAAGAATGGAGAAGGTGAAATGGACCGAAAGGAAAACAAATGAGGAAGTACTGGAGATGGTGGGTGCGGAGAGGGGTTTGTTGAGAGAAATCATATGGAGGCAGGAAAAATGGATGAAAGGCGTATTGAGCGGAAGTGGGATGTTGAAGAGGGTAATAGAGGGGAGAATGTTGGGCAAGCGAGGAAAGGGCAGGAACAGGGTAGGGATGTTGGAAGGGATGAAAGGAGGAATGAAGTACACAGAGATGAGGAGGGACCTGATGTAGGTTAGGTTGCTGAATTGGGTTTTGTTTGGAGTTGGAAAATATTTATTTGATAGTTGTGTCCATCCAAAAACCTACCTTAACCGGTAAATTACCTTAAAAAAATCCTAAGCTATATAACCTCCCCCAAATTTACCAAATAAATTCATTGAAGCCTACGCTCAACTGGTGGCTACCATCCTAATTCTTGAAATAGAGTCGTGACATTGCTACCTTGTTCATAAGAGGTTTTTACAAACCTAGCTGCTCTACGTTTCACTCGATCTCGTTCCAAAATTAAGCCTACTCCAGGAGGATCCCATACACGTGCAGCATACTCAAAATCAAGCCCCTAAACGGTAGCTTTAAAATAATAATCAAAATCATAAAAACAAAATAACGAAATGAGGAATGTTGAAATAATTAAATTAAAAACAATGACTATTCAAATGTTTATTTAGAATCCAATATATAAAATGTTGTTTTCATATTACATTTATAAAAAAGATTTAATACACAACAAAAGAAACTTTAAAAAAAAACTACATAAAAATAAATCATCAAAAGAAATTTTTTTAAGAAAGCTTTTTTTAGAAGTGTACAAGTCAATTTTTTACATTTAATGAATCAATTGTATAACGTGAACATTTTCAATTCATGAAAATGGAATAACTAATCATGTCTTGTTAAAATTAGTTAAACGTTAATTGACTTTTGATTATAGTTTTCATGATCTAGAAGTCATTTAAGGAGATTCTAGTGCCTAATTTAATAACATTTTTCCATCAAATGAACTGCTAATTGGATGGATGGGCTTGATGACCTGATACCAGTTTTCCAACGTCCGGTTTAATGTCACTTAGCAGGAGTCTTAAATCACCGCGTTCACAAACCTGAAGTCTCGTTTTTCTGCTTGGAAATAAGCTGAATGTTTGCACTAATACCACATACCACATATGAAGTCGGAAATGCAAGGAGTTTTTTAACCACCATCTATTATTCAGGATAACGATAATCGGAAACCTCTTTCTGTAACCAAAACTCTTGTATTATGAAAATTAAACTTTGGTTTCAATTCAACGTCATTTAGTAGCCCAATTAACTATTCCACTAATACTCCAACTTCCTCAATGTCTACAAACGGTTTTATTACCCAGTCTGGAAGTTCCACCAAAAGATCCTCAAATCACTGCGTCATACGTATATTTATGTTAGGTGGCTAAATGGTCACAAAAGACTCTCAAATCATCACCACCCATACCAGCTTGCTCTTCTAGCAGGGAAGGAAATTGATAAAGGTCACGGCGGGTCTCGGCATTTTTTTGTTTAGAAGGTTAGTATCATTTACCTGCAACTGTAAATTCATTTCGTTGAACTTTGCAAATAGTTCAGACAAAAATGGAAGGTCAATCCTAATCTCTTTAAGGTTGTCGCTGAGAAAAGCATCTTTCTCCCCAAAAAACTACACGACAGCGTCAGAAACATTATAGAAGCGTCTTATACAATTGCCTTTTGATAGCCAACGAACTTCCGTATTTAGTAGCAAACGTTTGAAATATTCGTCGTTCTCATAAAACAACTCTCGAAGGAGTCGATCATTGAGAGCATGGGCTTTCATTTTGTTAACCGCTGCAATTACAATGTTTAAGCTCTTGTGAAGACGATCAGTAAGTATTTTAGCCACTAAGATGCTGTCGATGAATGACACAATGAATGGAAAAAACATTTAGTACATATTTTCTCAATTATGCAAGACAACCACGGTGACGACCAGTCATTGACGGAGCTCCATCTGTCGCAATAGAAAGTGTGTTAGAAAGTGGACACTTTCTATCCCTAACTCCTCTACGATACGAAATATTGACTACCCTTTAGGGTCAGTTTCAAATTGCCTTGCAAAGAACAAAACTTGAGATAGATTTTTCATCAAAAAGCGTACGTAAGCTAGACACAAGGATTCATTACCTGGTAAAGTTGACTCATTAAACTGTAATGCATATTCTGTTGCTCTCAGGATGGTGCACAATACATATTCCACATTTTCAGCCATTTCATCTATTCGTCGTTGAACTGAAGTGTTTCTTAAGGGACAAATTTTTATTGTATCATATGGTGGCTTATGTAGAACAGTACTCAGGACTTCACTGACTGCCGGAAAGATGAGTTCTTGGCCAATTGTATCTGACTTTCCAGATTAGGCAATTAATAGTGAAATATTGTATGATGCACGCAACGCAACAGTGATATGTTTTGAAGCATTGCACAAAATACTTGAAAGTGTTTGGAAATTTTGCACGCTGTCACGAAGTGAATGAAAAAATGTTTAAGTCTTTTCTGTCTGGTCAGGATGTTTAATTAAAATTGGCAATTTTCCACAAAATAAAATGTTTATTAATACTATCGGTTTCGATGTAACTACATCATCTTCTGGTGTTTGGGTTTCTTTTATGGGCTTCTTCACCAGAAGATGATGTAGTTACATCGAAACCGATAGTATTAATAAACATTTTATTTTGCGGAAAATTGCCAATTTTTAATTAATCATGATATTTCACCATATCACGCCTGAAACGTCTTTTTTTATTTGTCAGGAGGTGCCTTCCTAAAATGGTCAATTAGTCTGAAAGGTTTCATGGCCTCATTTGAATTTGCCCGTTTCGCATAGTAAGCGCATAGTCATGTACTTGTTTTATAGGTGACTCTACAAATGATAATTCCACATTTTAGTGTCTAGATTTCTTCTTTTAATAAGTAATTTCCTGCCATTATGTTTCTAAAATAAAAATTTTAATATTAAATGTTGTTAAAATACAATTTAATGTGTATTAACTGAATAGAATACCACGTAGAAAAACACGTACGAGCTAATGAAAAGACGTGGATTCAATCTTTAAGTGGTTGATTTTTAAAATGAAATTACTAATACCCATGCAGCTATGCTGGGAATCACCCACGGAGAGAAGGTTAATTACAGATTGAAGCTCGTATAAATGGGAAAGGAGTCTCTTTAGCAATTATCTTGAAAGTGTATTATTACCCCCATCGTACTGCGGTGGGTGAGATCATGCTAATAAAATTAGAGAGTTTAAGTGTAGAACAGATAGATTTAACATGTCATTTTTTCCACGAACGATAGGGGATTATAATAATATTTTGCGACCGCGGTAGGGTTAAGCTCGGGTACAATTATTCTGGCGTGTATTCACCCTCTGCGACACACCCTGGCGGTGGCCTTAAGGGTATATACTTGAATAAATACAATAAAACAATTATTAAAATTTTAAAATAGCATAACAATATGTTTTTGCGGCATAATTTGAAGCATATATGAGCAAGGCTGAATATGTGCATTTGTTCTGCATGCCTGGTATAAAAAAGGATTTATATTCACGTTATTTTGCTCTTGAGTGATATTAGTTTCAATTTAAATACACAAAGAACGTAGCTACGGTCGTGAATCAATGTAAACAAAAAATAAAAAAAATGTTTACGGTCCCGGTATTTTTTGTTTACATAGTAGTTTCACTTCGGGTAAACTGAAAATATTTATACAGTTTATTTTATGTAAATAAATGGCTGCATTACAATGCGCATTAAACGGATGACTACTTAAAAGTTACTGTCGCGACATCTTCGGCAGTTTCTTATAATTAAATTAGGAAAATTATTAGAATTACAGGCATAAGCTAGATAACTGTATAGACTAGAGCAGGTGGAAAAGTGTACGTATCTCGGAAGTGTTTTGGACCAAAATGGTAAAAAGTATATTGCCCTAGCCAAAGACATTTTCACTAGGAGGAGGGGATTTATGGCAGGGACATTGGGTAAGGATGTGAAGAAAAGGGTCGTTACAAATTGGATATGGATCGTGGTTGTGTAGGGCGCGGAAACATGGTCGTTGAAGCAGGAGGTTAGGCGTAAATTATAGGCTTTTCAAATTTGTGTGTGGAGAAGATGGAGTGGATAGAGAGGGAAAACAAACGAGGAAGTGCTAGGTATGGTGGGGAAGAAGGAGAGATGTTTGTTTAGAGAAACCATTCATTCATTGTTTAGAGAAGATTCATTGTAGTGTCATGTACCAGAATGTACGTTGTTACACGGAGCTAATGAAGGCAGCGAATTTCAGTTTGTGTCCACCCAGAACCTATCTTAAAGGGTTAGACTAATAGGAATAGCAAATCTAAACTATGGGCTAAAACCTTGAAGTGTTGGAAGTTCCTGCGTTTTCGGTTGACCCATAGAGCTGCGCTGGCGGATGAATGAAATTTCTTCGTTCCGTTTAAAGTCCTTTATCCCAGGTGGTAACTGGAAGGATACACATGAATGCACAGTTGCGATAGATATTTCATCCTGATCTACCACATCCAGGGGTCCAATCATCATCTTCAATCGGAGGTTTTAGTTTGAGCTTAAATTTAGGATAAACCCTGCGTAGATACTTTTAATGCAAATTTCCAAAATGATTACTGGAAAACAGAAAGAATCCAATTCCCATGCGTCGACTGGTTTATCTAATGTTTTAGCAGTGCAAAAAAAAACAGATTTTTAGACAACATTTTAACGGGTTCACCAAACAATAGAAGTTTTAAACCAGCAAAAATTGGGAAAGGAATGCCACTTTTAGCCGCCGATTTTGACCCCTATATGTTTTCATCTGATTAATGAATATGATTGTGTGTTATTTTGGGGTTCTTGTGAATTGTTTGAAAAAAATGTTCAACACACACGCACACACACACATATATATGTAACATTTGGACGGCAGTTCCATTCCCTGTGCCGGTATGGTTTCCCAGGAAGATCAGGTACCTGAAAAATCACATAGCTGCAGGTGCCCAGAGAGGCTTGCCCGGGAATCGAACCCAGTAGAAATACATATATATATATATATAACTTTTGGACGGCACAATAGAACACAGAATAAAACAGATAACACGTAAAAGGACACTCACATTGTAGATGATTTAAGCTTTCGGCCTACTCCGAGGCCTTCTTCAGGTCAGACACTATATATATATATATTTTTTAGGTAATCTACCGGTTAAGGTAGGTTTTTGGATGGACCCAATTATCAAATAAACATTTTGTGACTCCCCACCTAGCAAACTAATCTATATCAGGTCCCTCTTCATCTCGGTGTACTTCTTTCCTCCCTTCATCTCGTCCAACATCCCTATCCTGTTCCTACCCTTACCTCGCTTGCCCAACATTCTTCCCTCTATTACCCTCTTCAACATTCCACTACCGCTCAATACGCCCTTCATCCATTTTTCCTGCCTCCATAGGATTTCTCTCAACAAACCCCTCTCCTCCCCCACCATTTCTAGTACTTCCTCATTTGTTTTCCTTTCGGTCCATTTCACCTTTTCCATTCTTCTCCACACCCACATTTCAAAAGCCTCCAATCTACGTCTATCCTCCTGCTTCAGCGACCACGTTTCCGCGCCGTACATAGCTACGCTCCATATCAGAGTTTTTACGAGTCTTGTCTTAACATCCCTACTCAACGTCCCCGTCATCAACTCCCTCCTCCTTGAGAAAGCCTCCTTGCCTAGCGCAATTCTTCTCCTTACGTCCCTACCACTTTGACCGTGTTGGTCCAAAACACTTCCGAGATATGTAAACTGTTCTACCTGTTCTATTTTTTCCCCGCCTATTTTAATATTTAGCTTAGCCTTTTTCTTTCTGGAAAATCGCATAACCTTTGTTTTATTAATATTGATTCTCATCCCATATTTATCGCACTGAACCTCCAATTCACTCAACAATGCTTGCAACCCCTTGGCTGACTGAGCAACTAATGCTTGGTCATCAGCAAACCTAACCGATTTTACGAATTCCCCTCCGACTTTCATTCCTACCTCCAGTTCTTCCCATGCCTCTTTAATCATTTCCTCTACATATACGTTGAACAGTACCGGTGACAATGGGCAACCCTGCCTTACACCTCTTCCTAACACTGCCCATCCGGACTCTCCGTTCCCCACTCGCACCTGAGCAGTCTGAGACATGTACAGGTTGCGGATCAGTCTCCTGTCCCTCCAATCCATTCCTATTTTCTGCAATACACGCATTAATTTTTCCCAATTCACTCTATCAAACGCTTTTTCGAAATCTACAAAACAGGCAAAAACGTCCTGATTGTATTCTATATTCCTCTCGACTAGTGATCTCATTACTGCAATGGCATCACGCGTACCTCTTCCTTTCCTGAACCCAAACTGATCATCCCCTAAGTAATCATTTGCCTTACTCTCTATCCTTTTGTTGATGATCCTGAGAATAACTTTAGCTGCGTGGGATATCAAACTTATTGTTCTGTAATCCTCACATGACGAAGCCTTTGCCTTTTTTGGAATAGGAACTAACACCGATCTCACAAAATCTTCCGGCCAGATTCCTTCCTCATAGATACTACGAATCAGTCCATATATGGCCTTCTTCCCACCTTTCCCTAACCATTTCAACATTTCTACAGGAATATTGTCCAGCCCCACTGCCTTATTTGCTTTCATCTCCTTTAATGCCCTTTCTATTTCATCGTCGAGTATGCCTGGACCTAAGCTATCTTCTTCTACGTCATGTTCCTTTTCTATGTCTAACCTTGTCGGCCTAAGTTCTTTACCATACAGTGTTTCTATATATTCCTTCCATCTCTCTTGGATTTTTCCTGGTTCAACTATTATCTTACCCCATTTATCTTTAACTGTTAGCACACATCTTGCCTTCTTACTTCCCGATAATAACTTAACCTTGCTGTATAGAGCACCAATTTCACCCTTCTTCTGTAAACTTTCCATATCCTCGCATTGCGTTTTCCACCATTCTTCCTTGGCTTTATTTGTGGCCCTTCTCAACTTATTGTTTAACTCTTTGTACTTCATTTTGCCTAACTCTGTGTTTACATTTTTCCATCTTCTTCTCTCATTCATCTTTGCAATCATCTCATCCGTTACCCATGGTTTCCTTATCCTTTTCCCGTTAACGGTTCCTATAGTGTCTTTAGCGGCTTCCAATATCCCTTTCTTGATACATTCCCATTTTTCTTCGATAGTACTCAGTTCTTTACCGTCATCCATCATTTTCTCTACAGCCTCCTGATACTCCTTCCTCGTTAATTCATTTACTGCTTCTAAATTCCATTTTTTAGCCCGCCGCCCTTGCCTTATCTTCTTGAAACGAACATTACATTTCATAACAACTAAATTGTGGTCAGAGTCCGCATCCGCTCCTGGGAAACTGTGCGAATTTATCACACTGTTCCTAAACCTGTGCCTAACCATAATATAATCTAACTGATACCTTTCTGAGTCACCTGGCATTTTCCATGTATACCTACGCCTTTTGTGGTGTCTAAACCATGTGTTAGTGATGACTAACCCCTGTCTCCTGCAGAATTCAATTGCTTTCTCCCCGCGTTCATTCCTCGTGCCTAACCCATAGTCCCCCACCTCACCACCATCTCTTCCTTCGCCTACCGTCGCATTCCAATCCCCCATCACTATCAAATGTTTCCCTGCAGGAACACTCGCGATGATATCCTCTAACTCATCATACATCCTATCGACTTCTTCCTCCTTGTGGTTGCTCGGTGGCATGTATACCTGAATAATGACCAAGTTCGTCGGCTCTGCTTTAATCTCTACGAGTAAAATTCTATCTGTCGCTTGCTCTATGTTGACTACGCTTCTTCCTACCCCTTTATTTAAAATTACGGCAACCCCTCGTTGGCTCTCGTCCCCGCCGCTGTATATTACTCTATAATTGTCACTCCAGTAATCCCCGCTATCCTTCCATCTCACCTCGCAGAGGCCTAAAACATCTATGTTACCTCTTTCCATCTCTCGCTTAATATTTTCTAATTTGCCTCTCCTCAACATTGTCCTGACGTTCCAGGTTCCTATTCTAACTACTTTCGTCTTCTTCTGCATCTTCTGTCCTGCTGCTGTTATTTCTCCCCCGCAAGGATTTCGTGGGATGACGACCGCGGAAGCCTTGCCTCCCCCGCTGCCGGGCACGACACACGGCCCCTTGGGCCGAGTCCCGCAGTTGCCAGGACTCAATTTCTGTTTTGCGTCCATCATATTTTCTTGGGAATGATAATTGAGGTGGTTTCCCGTTGCCTTCCTCAATAGTGTTTTTAACGTGACACCATCACTTAATGGCCGCCCCACTGGGGTCAGACGCCATTGCAGCCGCCTCACTGAGGAACAGACGCTGCGTGGACTACCTTTCGTCTGGCTCCTAACCTTCGACCTATCTGGCATGGGTGACCCTTCCAGGAGTAATTATTTTTACTCCCGCCAGCACAGCTCTAGGGGTCATCGGAACACACAAGCCCTTCCACCACGACAAGGTTGTAGTCCATGGGAGGGATATATATATATATATATATATATATATATATATATATATATATATATATATATATATATATATATATATATATATGTATGTATGTATGTGTGTGTGTGTGTGCCCACCCACACATATATTCACCTCTATTCTTCCGGATGTTTTCATGTGGAGGACTTTTCGAATTTCTGGGGAGCTTGGATATATGCCATTGGTTTCGATACTCTAATAATTAAGTAAAATAATGGTCCTTGTTTTTCCTTTGGCAAATTGTGATCCAAATTCTGAGGTAAATTATAAATATACTGTAAACTAGAAATACGGTGCAATTTGAGGGATTCTCGATCAGTATTGTGCTCAATTATTTATTGAACAATTGAATAGTTAACGAAAGAGGATGCCAGTGCTTTTCCCTTACGTCAATTATTGTTAGTTTTATGGAAAGTCACTTTTAAGTACGTGTCGCTACTTTCGCTGTCCTATTGACGAAGTGTAAGTAAACGACGCGGGGTAGGATAACAAGTGTATGAAGTGGATACAGTGTACATACTTAAGTTCATTTTGTTTTGGAACGTGGCCTAGACTATGGTGAAATTCATACTTTCGCAATGCTGCCGTGTTCTATGTTAAATAGTAGAAGAGGGAAAACCTTCGACTGAAGTATTAAGGTCAAGTCCATTTGGTATCTTGGCCAAGATAGATATATTTTTAGGAGCATAGTGAATCTAAATTATTTTGCTCTCTGATTTTGGAGAATCCGTTAACGGCTTCGGAGATGATGCAGCCACTCTTTCAAATAAACTGTTTCCGGCGCTTTTGGCGATGGGCGAACAATTGAAAACAGTGTTGCGTGTTACATGGAGGATAGCAGTTGTGTTTGACGAAAATGTCTCAGTCTGAATTGGACTTGGGATGCGAGCATTATCGAAGAAAATGTAAATTTGTGGTACGTTTATTTTAAATATCTGTCTTTAGTCACTTTAAGAAACCTTATTTAGTCACTAGTGTAGTGATTATTCATTAGCACTAACCACTATCTCAGAATGTAATTTACTATTTGTGCCGTTTATAATTTAGGTTTCATTCTCCTCCTGAAATTTATCATCTAAACTCCAAAGCTGTACATGTGCTTAGTGATAATGAATGAAAGTTTTCTGATTTGGTTCTTGAAAGCTAGAAATCACTCATTGTAATTTCTGTGTTAATCAGTGACGTGACATGCCATGCCAACTGAATCATTTTTTAACGTTTGATTGTGTTGCAGACTCCATGCTGTGATAAAATTTACACATGTAGATTTTGTCACGATGAAAATGAAACGCATCCGGTGGAAAGGCAAGAGGTTAGGGAATTAATTTGTTCTAGTTGCCAAACACGGCAGAAAGTGCAAGCGGAATGCGAGCACTGTTTATTAAGATTTGGAAAGGTAATATTTTTTTCATATTAATGTTTTTTTGTGAATTACTAATATTGTTTGTGTCTCGCTTGAAGTGTCCTGAAACTCTAATTTGATTAGTCATCATGATGACAGAGATTTTGGAAATCCCCATTTTTTTCAGTATTCGTGCCTCGAATGTAAACTTTTTGACGACGAGGATAGAGATCAATTCCATTGTGCGGGATGTGGGATATGCCGTGTTGGTGGAAGAGACAAATTCTTTCATTGTGAAAGGTGCAACACTTGCCTCCCAAATAAACTTCTCAACGATCATAGAGTAAGTACTGGCTACTTCCTGAAAATGGAAGGGACGGAACTATGTTAAAATGAATTCCACTTAGGGGTATGTTGATAGCACCTTTAAAGCCATTCAGAAAAAAAGGAATATCAGATACATTTCTTAACCAGATTAGTATTGTGTTCGAATTGATGGTGGTTTTATGCCCATCAGGTCATTGGTATTAGAGAAACATGTGTTCGCAAGTAAGTAAACCCATGAAGGTCGTTCCAGCACATTCAGTTGCTTTCATTTTTCGATTTTTATCAAATTTTTGGGATGCTCAATCTCTTCACTTTCTTTTCGTTTAAGCTTTCAGTAAAATTATTAAAATGCTTTCAAAATGTATAACATTCAATCTTGCCGCAATAACTCCTTGCCGTTCTACAATAAAACGAAAAATAAGCATTTTCACTCGATTACATTCTCTCGGACCTTCAATTCCTTGCATCTGAATATTTTACGTGACTAGAGTAAGCATTATATGATAAAATAAAACTCTGAATACCTTGTGTTATCTGTTCTTGATGCAGGATTTTTGTTAGTTCACTGTAACAATAAAAGATATAGATCAAGGTAGTATTCTTTTCTATCCCTCTTTCTTGGGCAAGGTTGTAATCTATAAATGCATAACCATGGTATGATTTAATATACCAGATCCAAAGGAATAGTTCATGCATAATTGCATAAAACCTGGACGATTATACCATTTACCAGACAATGCTATGTTTATCAGTTGAGAGAGAAAATCTTTCTCATTGTATAGATTATTTATTTGTATCATGAGTGATTGGCTAATATTTTATTGCCTCTGTTAATCGGTATTTGTTAATTATTATATAACAAAATGTATAAAAACATGTAGATTGTAAGTGCAGTGCTGTGAAAATGTGTTGATATTCATGGAGAAATATTTAAATCTCTCCCTCACTTTAAACTTCAAGCCCATTTTATTTCAAAGAATAGTTCTCTCTCAACCTTTACCCCTCAGAACACTTGGGTCTCCCATGCAATGGCAGTAATTGTAAAAGTCAATGTTCTGTGCCCATCTTCGTTGTCTTGCAGTTGGCATCCATAATGATCGAATTGACTTAATGCAAAGAACTATTCTCTTCTTAATGAGATATAGAAAGAAAAATCGCGATTTGCATCGTTAAATAGAATGGATTGGGTTGGTGGCTGGTTGACTATAGTGTTTCATTATGCAAGCAAAAAATCGTTTAACATGAATGCTCCGGAACACTGATATATTAACCAGTGTTCTGGAATGTGACACTCTTACTTGGTTGTTAGAATTCATGTAGGAGCTTTTGTTTCATTTGTAGCTTTAAGGTTGGGCTTGGGAAATAATTTTTTCATGTCAGACTTTGAAAAAGGTAGCAATGGGTGTTGAGGATCCTTTTAATAAAGGCTGCCCTTTGGCTTTTCATTCCAGCAAAGTATTCATTTCCCTTTGTTTCCGAAATAATTGCACTACAAAAAACTCGGATGTTTGTCAGAATTCCTTTTGAACGTAAGGTTAATGAGAAACACCTAATGGTTTTTGAGGATTTTTATCATGAGAAATTGAGGCTAAATGCATAAACAACAGTGTCATTGATGGTTAGTGACACATTTAATATTTCACAACAGTCTTATGCTCCTCGAGGAAAAAAAGAATGTTGGTTGTTTAAGTTCATGGGAGGAGAAAACACACAATTGATTGCCATTTCATTCAAAAGATTTATGTATTTAATTTGCCAGTATCTAGGATTTTTTTGCAGTGACTTGTCTAAAACTTTCATTTTTTATTCAAATATTTGGAAATATCAAGCTGAGTTTGTTTCATCCTTTTTCTAAAGATGATGTTTTTGGGTGGAGTCACGTCAACAAAATGGCTGGGATTCTCATGACCAGATTTCAGTTCCCAGATGGAGCTTTTTTTTTAATTATTTAGTTCAGGGAATATTTTTTTCCATTGGACTATACAAAATTGCAATCTTAGAAGGGTCTTAATGTGCTTCTTTTCTTGAACTCTAATAAAATTTGGAGCCATCTATGAATTTGATAATTGTCTTATATGTTTGTGGTTAGGAAATTTGGAAAGCACCACACCTTAATTTTGCATATATTTCTCATTTTTCCCTTTCGTACCTTACCCAAAATATAAGTCCGTCCAAAATTTTGTACCAAGTTATTTAATGGTTTGAAAATCCTTGTCCAGTGGTTACTGCATTCTTCCAGACTTTATCCTTGTCTAGATATTGTCCTGAATATTTAGATCTTTAGAAAATTTTTGGGTGCAAGTTTCTTCAGTCTCTTTTGAACTATTAGGGATAGTTTTCATTTTTCTGTCATGTGCTTAATCTAAGGTGGTATTTTAAACAATATTCCCTTTTTCTCCCCCCTCTGGACATTTAGTGTGTGGAGAATGTATCCCGTTCAAATTGCCCTGTGTGCTTGGAAAATATTCATACGTCTCGCATTCCCTGCCACATACCCAAGTGTGGTCACCTTGTCCACCGGACATGCTTCTCCGAGCTGCTCCAGGCTGGACATTATGCATGTCCTACTTGCCAGACATCCATGCTGGATATGACCCAGGTAAACATTGCTTTTTAGTCACAAGCTGGTGGATTTGAAAGAAAAATAGAACTCCTAAGCATAGTGTTTATCTTATTTTTGAATTTGTGAGGAATAATTGGTGAGATGCATTAGGGGTGTATGCGTTTTGGATCCATTTGATGCTATGATTTATTATTGGGATCGTGGTGTCAATGATTTGGATATGATCACTATCAAGCTTAGAGAATCATATCATAGTTTACCATTTTCTGCCAGTGAGTTGCAATATTCCCTGGTGATTAATTTAGGAGTAATTCTTCCTTTTTGAGAAAAGGTGAAGGAAAGTGGAAGACGTCAATGAAGGTGGAGTGTACTGTTTGCATTTTTGGTATTGGTTACTTAAAAAGAGAATTTTTTTGTACTTATGAATTCAGGTGCGAAAATCAGATGGAATTGTTTGCGTTGTAAAAACTAGGTTACAGGTTCAATGTGAAATTTTGATTAGGGAAAGCAGGGAGAGGGTGACCGCTAAAAGAGAATTGTTGGTCACATACAAGAACTCTAAAATGCTAAAGCAAAAGGCGACAAGGGAAGAAGGGAAGGAAGATGTGGTACTCTTTTTGATCAATGAGACCTTATTGTAATGAATCAATTCTCTGTCATGTTGTTGGAATAAGATGTTTTACAAAGGTTTTTATCTATCTTTTTGTGATTGCATTCTCAAAGCAATTAATATGTTTGTTATATCAGTTTGTCAACTAATAGTTCAAAGGGCCCCCCAATTCCTTACTCTGCAAAGTATATATTCAGCTGCGTCAGAAACCTGTAGTAATCTGTGGATGATGCAGTGAATTACATTCTAGCGACAAGGGGAACAATCTCACGAATTGACTTAGTAATCTTGATTTGATTTTTTAGTAGAAAGATGAATGCTGATTTGTGTGTTTAACTTTCCCCTCATTCTCGTTGCAGTTTAAATTTTTAAGTATTAAGGACATCTATTCCAACTGCAGTTATTTGTAATGAATTAATGGTTCAACTCTGCTGTAATTACATTCTTTTGGCCTAGCTTGAATGAGCATTTTCAAGATGTTGAGGGCAATTAGGGATGTTGCATGTCATTTTTATATTGAACTGCACACATATTGAGAGTAAATTTAGCAGCAGAAGCAAAGATTCGATGGGTTTCAATGACAAAAGGAACAGGGTGATAAGAGAAGTTATTTTTCTGGCTGTAATAGCCATAAAATAGCAATAACATCTCTATTCAAATTATTCATGGAATCAGTAAAAGCACAAAATGTACATGTCTTTAAATTAAAACATTGTTGTAATCATAGATTATAGACACATACATTATGAACATATTCACATTGTATAAATTAAATTAAGCTCACCAAGGATTCTAATTAAGACGAATGTATATATTTCACTGTTTGAGGTCAATTCACCTACACACACACACATATATATATATATGGAAATAGATATAAGGAAAAAGATATTCTGGGGTAGGTACACCTATAAAGTACGAGCACAGGAGAGGTGGGGGAGGGGGAATCGAGCAGATCACAAGTGTAAAAATATTTCCTTGACCGGGACTTGAATATTGGATCTTTCGACTTCCGGATGGATGCTCTAACCACTTGAGCTATTGAGGAAACATAATCTACACTGAAATCTGAGGCGTGTTTATGTGTATATAAGTGCCCCAGTTCTTTGGCCAACAGATGGCATTAGGGAGCTGTTTCACTCACCAAAGAATCGGGGCAATTGGTTGCTTATAAGACCTGCAGATCTTTGGGTCATTGCTTAAATAAGTCCAGAAATATGCAGGTCATACCTTGTGTGGGTATTATACTTGTGCATACATCTGTTTATGTTATTGCATTATAGAAAGTAGGCATTGATTCCAAACATATTTAATGAGTAAATAACAACAGATCAATTCCCAGCATTTGACTTACACTCAATCAGTCTAATATTTTGAGAATTATGTTTGTTTTTGTGTACCTATCAATCCATAGACATGGCTCATTCCACTATATTTGTAGTATGTTCAATCTTCTCTTTCCTATATTAAGGTCATATGCAACACTCGCACAATAATAAGTGCAATGTAGTTCTATATTGTTTTTATAGTTGTACTGGTAAGGAATGAGCTTAAATCTTGTCAAGAGGCCTTGGTTTTTGAAATGGAAAATTTTTCTTCTTTTTGCTTACCATCTCTGCCCAACCAACATTTGTTGACATAGCACAGATATGGCCTGGCAAAGGAACGATAATATTTTTCTGCCATTAAACTGGTCAATACTGAACTTGGCAAACTATTAAGCCTATCATCATTAGTGTGTAAGAGATTCACTGCTTGTTATTATTCACTTCCATTAATTATCTCTGCAATGATTTTGCTGTGCGCTGAGCGTATAGTACAGAATTATGAACTTGAAACTGAGCAAAGAATTTTATTTACTTTTCAGCTATGGAAGTATCTTGATGACGAAATAGAATTGACTCCAATGCCTGACGAATATAAAAGCTACACTGTTGACATCCTTTGCAAGGATTGCCACAAGGTATGTATTTGATGTTATTTCTTCTATTTGATGCTTAAAAATAAAAGGCGTTTTCCCAGGATGTTATTATTTAAGTCATCCAAGTGTCATTGACAGAGTTTGAGCAACAGTTCTTAATCTCAGATTGGAAATATTCTTTTGTGAAATAGAGAGGAATGACTACAGTTTCATTGCACTTATTTTTTATTTATCGGCAGTTATAATGGCTAGCCTGCTTGTATGATTTAATCTTTTCAAGTATTTTCATAATTTGTCTTAGTCTAATACCATGTGTTTCCCCTTAGCCGGAGTGCAATTTAAGGTATGGTGGCATATTAATGAACCCAGAGGTATTTATGAATCCTCAAAAATTGATTAGCTGCTTGCACATGTTCAGTTTTGAGTCCTGAACATCTTCTGGATAAGTTGCCTTTGTCTCTATATTGTCTTCTTCAATGCATTAATGAATTCTATCCAATTTCCTTTGTTTCATGCATTTTCTAATTTTGCTAAGCGTACAGATGCATCATGGTTGCATTCTGTATTTCTCTCTTGTCACTGACATTAATGCTATGGCATCACGTCTCCGTTCCTGAACCCAAACTGATGATCCCCTAAGTAATCTATTCTCTCCTTACCATCCTTTTTATTGATGATCCTGAAAACGACCTTAGCTGGATGCGAAGTCAAACATATGTTCCCTATGTTAGGTAACCAATGTTCCAAAGTCTTCTAGTTAAATTCCTTCACCATAAATGCTACTAATTGTTGCATAAAACTCTTACTTCCTTATTTCTATGAAAGAATATATAGAGAGGTTAAAAGAGACATGGTAATTCAGTGGGTAGAGCATTGGGACTACTGACCAGAGGCACCAGGTTTTATTCTCAGGGATTCCTCTGCCCACCCTCAGCCTCACCTGAGCTGTGTGATTTTTTTAACGGCTTTAGATCATCCTGTTAAATCATTGACCACAGGGAGAATGAGGAACTGTGCCCTTCCCTCTCTATATACCACCCTGATGTGTGAATTTCACATTGGACATTTCATATAAGACTTAGGACTTAGTGAGCTCTGCCTACACTCATCAAACCAACCTTTGGGTTAATAACTTTGTTTTTTTTTATTATTTCACATAACTCACACCCATTTTCTCCTGTTTCCTGGCACTCTTTTCCTTTATGTCTTGTTGAAAGCTTGCACATTTCATTTTATCATCTGACTTCCCTTTTAATAATATCTGCTTTAAGTGTAAAGGAAAAAAATGTAGCATAGTTAAATTTAATTAAAAAATTAATGGGATTATGCAGGATTGCGGTGAAAGTGCATTTCAGTGGCCCAGCCCCATTTTAAGCATTTTTCATTTTGAAAAATGCACATAACCACTTAAAAAGACCAGAAATGGACTGTTTTTGTTGAAATTCTCCTCTGAGTTTAGGTTTGTACGTGGGCAGTTCAATAAGTACCTGTGTTAAAAGTGAAAAAACCATTTTTTCAAAAACATTTAAAAAAATTTTTTAACATAGTCCCCTTTTAGAAAGATACACTTCTCCCAACATTCTGGCCATTTTTTTAACCCCCCCACTTTTAACCACTCAATTTGTTGAACTCTCCAAAATATGCCTGTCTCAGTGATAACTTCCTTGTTTGAGCTACATTTTTTTCCCGTGAGCCATTTCTTCATTTTGGGGAATAAAAAAAAGTCACTGGGAGCCAGATTGGGTGACTACGGGGCTTGCGGCAGCAATTCATAACGAAGTTCATGCAGTTTGGCGGTGACAACTCCAGATGAATGTGCTGGTGCATTATCGTGGTGAAACAGTGCCTTCTTTTTCGCTAAATGCGGCCATGTCTCCTTCAATTTTTTGTCACAGCGGTCCAATAACTCACTGTAGTATTTCCCAGTGATCGTTCTTCCTTTTCCTAAAGAATCCATGATGCCATTTACATCCCAGAAACCATCGCCATGACCTATCTGGCTGATCGGATCATCTTTGCTTTCTTTGGGGCAGATTCACTGGGAGAAATCAGTTGTTTTGATTGTTGCTTCGTTTCTGGTGTGTAATAATGAATCCAAGTTTCATCAACAGTGATAGCTCGATGCAAAAACACCTTCAGATCTCGCTTAAATTGATGCAAACACTGCTTCGAAGTTGACAACCGGATCTGCTTGTTGTCTACCAAGAGCAATCAGGGCACCCATCGGGCCGACAATTTTTTCATCGCCAAATTATCATGTAAAATATTAATTGGCAGTTCCAGTCGACACACCCATGGCCTTTGCTACTTCACACACTTTCGTTCGTTGATCAGCGAGAGTCATGGCGTGGACTTTTTGAATGATTTCCTTGGTAACTACGTCTGCCGGGCATCCTGGTCGCTCCTCATCAAAAACAGATGGTCGCCCACGTTTAAATTTGTTGAACCAATATCTAACTGTGGTCAAGGACAGCGAAGTGTCCCCACAAACAGCATCCAACTTTGCTTTTAACTCCTTACATTTCTTCCCATCCAAAAACAAAAAGCAGAATTACCTAACGATACTGCTCTCTTTCCATCTTAGCAAAAATCACGAAACACGTCAAACTCGAATGGCTGCCAAATCCAAACTAACCTTTAAATCAGTCTGAAATTTCTTTCACCATCGTTTGATAGATGGCAGCACACGATGATAAACTTCCCTCAGGAACGCCCTTAGTCGTCAAACACGGGTACTTATTGAAGCGTCCACTTATGATCAAATTACAGACATGCCAACTCTCCCGATTTAAGCGGGAGACTCCCGATTTTTCCTTCTTACGTTCTTGATGAACTGTTCAAATTGTGTACTTAGCTTAACATGTTAATAAAGTGTGACATTCATTAAAAATTGGCAAAGTGTCATAAAGGGATTAAGGTGCCATGCAAATATTGTGGTAATTAAAAGTGATTACTTCGTGATACACTTCTAAAAATATCCCGATTTTTCATTTTTGAAAGTTGGCATGTCCTCCCAATTTTTCATTTTTGAAAGTTGGCATGTCTGAAATTAATATTTTCTCTTGGGATCACTATTGCATTTCATAAAGTCAAATAGGTTACACTTTTGTTGATTTAGTTTTGATTAATAAGCTTCAGGGGACCATTGATATGTTTGATAAAACTACCTGGGCAATGGCTTTCATGTGAAATTTGTTTTAAAATGACTATTTTTCTTTAATTTGTGAGCTTAATTGTAGGTAATCTTAGTACCTTATCGTATGTTGCTGGGTAGTTTACCATTCGTGGTTTGTTTGGGGTGCCCCTATAGTTCTCAGCCTTACTTAACAATACACAACCTGACAATCTGCCCCACAATAAACCCTTCTTCAATTCCGCATACTTCCTTCATTCCATCCAACACACCTATCCTTTTCCAGTGAATACCCTGCGTCTGCAGCATTCTCCCCTCTTATCAATTACAGTCTTTAACATTCCATCTTCCCAATCAAAATGCTCTGCATTATTTTTTTACAAATTGTATTGCCCATGTTAGTAATTGCACTGCTGCTTCTCAATTATACGGAGTTAGGGATGGGCTGAGGTTGGGTTGAGACCCGCATTATAAGATAGCTGTGCTATAAATGATATCTACACTTTTCCTGTATATCATTGATTTTCCAAATGTCCAGGACCAATTTCAATGTGTCACCATTGAATACCACAAAAATGACAGCTTTGTGTATATGCTGTATCATTATCACTGAGAAGAAATTCATGTCATGGATAAATTGACTAACGTGCAATTACTTCTCCCAAGTGTGTTCTCTAGGCATATATGGTGGTATTTACAAGTTAGTGAGATGTTATCTCCAAACAAAAAAGTTACTGTTACGGCATCTCCTGCAGCTTCCTGTTTCACCTTCGGTAAATGCTGAAGGTGAAACACCTGTAGTGTTTAAAGTTGGCTTTAACCTTGTTGACTGTCGCACATGCATGACTACAAATACCTTTGACATTGTATGTATGGTACTTCGTCAAAATCTTAGAGTGTAAGAGGATGCCTTGGTAGCTTAACTGCATAAAGCACTCAGGCATTGAGGGATTCATGTTCGAATCCCAGTCAAGGTGAATGATTTTTGCACTCTGAAATTGTTGACTCTGTTATAAGTTACTGTCGTGGCATCTTATGCAGTTTCTTGGAAAATCCAAGCAGATTATGACAGAATAACCCTATCTTATTTACAATGCTTACTGTACTCTTATCAGTGGCTTTGCACATTAGGGTTTTTTTCAACAATTTACAGAACTTGTCCACCGTTGAATGATTTTAGATCTTGCAATGACCCGACAACGTTTTCCTTGGAAGTTCTGATGGTGACAGTGTGGGAAAAAATTTGGCTTGCAACCATGGCGTTACAACTGGGGAGAGGGATGTATATCTCAGTACATATTTCACCAGGCAAATTCCTGTTTTATCTAGTCACCAAATGACAATCCTTTGGCAAATGATATCATGTGCTATTATTTGCCATCTGTAGTTAGGTGGAGCTGACTAACACACAGTCAAAGAAGCTTCACTTGTGGTGCACAAACAAGATTACCTGCTGTGGTACCATTTAACCCTTTGCACTCGAGGCCGTTTCCGTGCAGACCAACCAGCAACTCGAGACGTTTTGTAGTGCTTTTGGTGACTTTACTACCTCTAACATAAAATGATTTCAAAGCAAAAGCAAATTTCAAGCCCCCCAAAAAAACAGTTCACGCCACCATTTCAAGGATTTTCGTAAGAAACAGTACGTTGCGGCTAATTGATCTGCACGATCGACACACCACCCATATGTTTTATATAATTTATTACAACATTAGGCTTCTTGACGGTAACTTCAAAACCACCTCGTAACATTCTTCTCACAGAATTCATTCCTGCATTGTTCCAATTTAAAATTTTTGTGGAAAATTGCTAATTTTATTTAATTGTGATATTCCACCATATCACGCCTGAAACGTCTCTTTTTATTTGTTCCAATTTGTCAAGCACGTGAGATCCCTCTTGTCTGTCCATGATAAAACTAATCTATTTCCCTTGTGGAATACTACTGTCGATTTCCTGCCGAATTTTGGTTTTTTGATTTGGTTTGGCAAATGCTTCCTGTTTGTTAGTGTTGTTCCTGACAAGTGGCATTTCAATTTCAATAACTCTTCAGCTAGGATAAAGCTGGTGTAATACCAGATTTGTTTGAATAAAAATGTATGTAACTGACATCATTCCGTGACCAGTACACTCTTGCAAATTCGCAAGCGGCATTGTCCCCAAATTTATTGAAACGCCAATAATTGCCCACATTTCTTCGGTAGTCACACTGTGCCAAGTTTGCCATATTGAGAACGGTGATAGCGTCTTGTTCTCTAACTTTTTTCTAGCATAATTATTTGTTTCTGTTACTATGTCATTTGCGAGTTCATTAGTAAAAATAGTTTTAAAAAATCTAACAGTTATTTCGTGTCTGCGAATATGTGCGGTCCTGCAGGATTGTTGCCGGCTATAAACGATATTCTCAGGGGTATTTCTTCAGATTCTGGACAGCTAATTCATTCGGAACTTTTAGATTGTGGCTCTTATCCAGCATCACTGTCTATGATTCTAATTTTTTGCCTTCTTACACCTCTTACTTCATCAATATCATCATCACTGCTCGCGTTCTCTCTATCGTCAAGCTCTCTGTGTATAGATGTAATTTCCTCGTTTAGCAACTCTAAATCAAACCCATCTTCACTAGAGCTTATTTCATTGTTACGTTCCATGGTAATGGAGATCAAAAACTTCAACTTTTCTAGGCTCTTTGCCACGGCTGTCAGGTTCGAACTGATATCACAAATGCAATCCGGTTCGTGGTTGTGTACTAATTTCAGATAAGAAAGTCTTACCTCCATTTGAAGGAATATCATTTCACACTTCATTAGATTATACAACAGAGCGAAGGAACTAAACGTATACAACAATGCATATGAAGTTACCGCAGCGTACGAAGTGGTGAGCGACAGTCACCTCTCGAGTTGCGGCATGATATAGTGTGGTGAGTGAGACTCACCTCTCAAGTGCGAAGGATTAATCTTTGGGACCAGGGATTCTTGCAAAGGAGTGACGAGGAGAATTTATATTCTCTGGTTACAGTTGAATTCCAATTGCATTTGCTACATGAACCCATCATACCAAAGAAGTTTGGTTGATATTTGTCTGAAGTTCCATCAGAATGATAAGCAAGTACTCTAAGCTGTTTAGAAGGGTGACCACAGAGTCAGGAATATTGGGAAAGGTGTAGGACTGGTCAATTTGTTCAAAATATGTAGAGAAAAAATATTCAGGGTAATGTTTGAATGATTGACAGAATATGGGAGTAACTTATGAATCAGGAATGTTTGCATGTTTTTTATTTGGTTAGCAGTGCCTGTTTTACAAACAAAGAAAATCACACTCAAGTCTATTTTGCTAAAAGCCAAAAAACTATCTCCCACCCAGTTCTCAGGAACCACTCAGCTGGCTCTCTCTCTTGTCTGAGACTCTTGGGCTAAAACATCTCCAAGGAGCACTATTCTTAACTCACCACCATTTGTACATGAATCAGCAGCCTCATGTCTGCGATCCATTGATGTCTAGCAAGTCATCAGACTTCCTACTGAGTAGTCATGAAGTGGTAATCATTCTGACCGTCACGGATTGTGTTAACTCTGATCTTAGTCAGTTCTCAATATTTGACATTGTGTTTAATTTTTGACACACCCAACCCACCCATTGATACTTCTTACCCTTAGGTGTTAATAAGTTTGTTCACATATTCATGCTTCATGACTAAGGACGTATACTAATCTCCTTTAAGAAAACTATGCAACTGGTTCAAGCCTGCTGGGTGCTATGGTCGTGAAAACCACTTTTCCTTCTTTGGTAATCGCCATTTTTATTCTTTTGAATGGATACTTTTCAACAAGAGACCGCCCTTCATTGTGGAATATAGGCAGTAATTTCCCTTTGTTCAAATCTGGAAAAAAATCTTCCACCGAATCTTACCACTTATATTTCTGTTCTATCCATCCTGCCTGTAAGCTAAATGTTTCTGTTTTATCCATCCCCATCTGTAAGTTGAATATTTATCACCATCTTGTGTTTTTCAATATCAGCAAGAAAATGAAATGTTATGAGATATTTAAAAAGAGAAAGCAAAGTTAAATGTTAAAATAGGTGGGCAAAAAATGGAGGTGGAACAATTAATGTGTCTAGGAAGTGACTTTGACTAAGGTGGTCACATTATTATGTATATAAGAGGTATAAATTAATATATTTATAAGTATAAATTAAATAATTAATAGTATAAATTAATTTTGTTAGGCAAGGAAGCATTCATAAGATGGAATGGATTGATGACAGATGGTAAAAACTTTGTTATGAGCATGTTCATGTTTGACATGAAAACTTGGCCATTGAAGTAAGATGATAGAAATAAATTGAAGGCTTTTAAAATGTGGGAATGAAGAAGGATTGAAAAGGTTAAATGAACTGTAAAGAAAACAAACAAAGAAGTGCTAAGAATGGAGATATGGGAGGAGAATGGGAAGGATTATTGGAATAAATCTAAAGGAGGCAGTAAAGATGGATGAAAGGTGTATTGAGCAGCAGTGGGATGTTAAAGACTGTGATAGATGGGAGAATGTTAGACAAACAAAGAAAGTGCTGGAATAGGAGAGGGATGCATTGGACAAATTGAAGGGAGGAAAGAAGGATGTAAAATTAAAAAATTGAATTGGTAATGTGGGGTGCCATATTATTTTGATAAGAATAGGCAAGTAATGAATCATTGTTCTCTCTCTGTGTACATCCAAAACCTGACTTAAACAGTAGACTACGTAAAGATGATGATAATTGATATTTCATTGCTTAATATTACAACCGATTATTTGGCAGAAACAAATGTTATTAATGTAAATACATTTATAATAATTTTATTAAATGGCTCAATTTATATTTATCTATTCAACATAATATAAGAAAATAATGAGCCCTATTTCCAGAAGTTGCATGGCAAGATATTGAATCGTCTACGTATTGGTGTAAGAGTCAATTGCATCCAGGGATGTGTAATTCTTGAGAGATGACAGGAGAATGATGATGGCATATTCAGTGGTAAAATTCAGACTCCAGAAATTCAGTGGTAACTCCCTTAAATATTTTTCATTCTCCTTTCAGGAATCTGTGGTGAAATTCCATGTTGTTGGTCTTAAGTGCCTGTGCTGTGGCTCTTACAATTCGTGCAGAATCAAAGGATCTCCATGTCAGTCTGCAGCGGGTGCAAGTGCTGACCCCAACGCAGTGACTAGTTAGTATTCTTTACTTTTTATTCTCTAAGTTAGACAAGGCTTAGTGCCTTTCCCATCATGAAATTTTAACGACCATTGCAAATTTACCACAAAGTAATGCCTGTTTGAGACCAAAGTCAAATTGTTTCATAAAAAAATCTTCTTTATAAAATATGGGACATCAAAATTATTTGTCTATTGCATATTTTTATTTCGAAGTCCGATAGGAAATATGATTGAATCAATAATATCCATGTTTGGAGAAGGGGAAATTAAAAATTTATATTTTGACAGTAAAATCACTCTGTATTAAATTATCCATTAAAAATCTTGAGAGAAAGTAATTTGAAAAGTTTCGTAATATAATTTTTGCTATTTAAAATTGTGTTATTTTTAATTAAGTCCTTGCTGTATTTTTCTAGAGTGAACTCTTGAATATCAATGTGTTAATGGATGCTTGACACAGCTTGGATAACTGAACCATGTGGAAATTATGGTCACGATTTAAAAATATATATGTCTATAGCGAGACTATTTTTCATTCCTTGTTATTAATTTGCATTGTTTTTACCAATGGGAAAGTACACTTTTTTCCATTACTCAGCCATTTTTAATAGGGTGGGATTAAAAGTTCTACAGGAACAAAGAACTATAACTAAGTGAATAGCAGAACATATTTTTATCTGGAAGCTAAACCAATCTCGTATATAGGAATAATCATGGCTGGGGCAGAAGGATTTTTGCAATAGCGAATAAAATAATTCATTGCTGATAGCTAACCCTTTGGCTTACCATTTTTTTCGTGAGCTAATACCTCAGAAATACCATTTGTATTAAGAAAATATTCTTTTGATAAATAGGCTATAAATTTTAAAGTTTATTATTTGTTTTATTAAACATGTTTCTGTACCTAGGTTAATATTTTGCCATTTATAATTTTGTTCATAATGAATTTTATTCTTAATAAGGATTGCTGCAGGGTTGCCCATTGTCACCGATGATGTTCAACATAATGTGGAGGAAATGATTAAAGAGGCATGGGAAGAATTGGAGATGGGAATGAAAGTCGGAGGGGAATTCGTAAAATCGGTTAGGTTTGCTGATGACCAAGCATTAGTTGCTCAGTCAGCCAAGGGGTTGCAAGCATTGCTGAGTGAATTTGAGGTTCAGTGCGATAAATATGGGATGAGAATCAATATTAATAAAACAAAGGTTATGCGATTTTTTTAAGAAAGAAAATGGCTAAACTAAATATTAAAATAGGCGGGGAAAAAATAGAGCAGGTAGAACAGTTTACATATCACGGAAGTGTTTTGGACAATACGGTCAAAGTGGTAGGGACGTAAGGAGAAGAATTGCGCTAGGCAAGGAGGCTTTCTCAAGGAGGAGGGAGTTGATGATGGGGACGTTGAGTAGGAATGTTAAGACAAGACTCGTAAAAACTCTTATGTGGAGCGTAGCTATGTACGGCGCGGAAGCGTGGTCACTGAAGCAGGAGGATAGACGTAGCTTGGAGGCTTTTGAAATGTGGGTGTGGAGAAGAATGGAGAAGGTGAAATGGACCGAAAGGAAAACAAATGATGAAGTACTAGGAATGGTGGGTGAGGAGAGCGGTTTGTTGAGAGAAATCCTATGGAGACAGGAAAAATGGATGAAAGGCATATTGAGCGGTAGTGGAATGTTGAAGAGGGTAATAGAGGGGAGAATGTTGGGTAAGCGAGGTAAGGGTAGGAACAGGATAGGGATGTTGGACGGGATGAAGGTAGGAAAGAAGTACACCGAGATGAAGAGGGACCTGATGTAGAGTAGGTTGCTAGAATGGGTTTTTATATTGTTAGGAGTCACAAAATATTTATTTGATAGTTGTCCATTCAAAAACCTACCTTAACCGTTAGATTATCTTATAAAAAAAGGTTTTTTTTAGTCCCTAATTATTTTATTGACCCGTAAATTAACAATTATAAAATCGATGCAAAATCATAAACAAGTTTTTTGTTTGCATGTTTTTTAGCATTGTTCCATTTTTTATTGTATTCTTATTGCAAACTACATCTTCTTTAATTCTTGTAATTTAGGTTGGAATGCTGTGTAGGGTTCTTAAGATATTTTATATTCTTTCTGGTAAAATTCTGCAAAAAGATTTTTACTGACATTGCCATTTTAATCCCAAACTTGAATAGCTTCTTTCAATACTTTTTCATTTTTCTTGAATTTCACTTGACCTTGACTCTTTTCATTGAAAAATATGACAATGCAAAGTAATTTCATATTCTTCATGACCAAATTGTAAGTTTTACCTTCAGATTTAGCCCCCTTTAGCATCTGACGGACAAATACTGCCTTCATTTATGCTGGAAAATTCTGCAGTGTCTTCACATTACTCACAGTTGCTGAATAATCGGTATAATCGGCGTCACTTTCTTCACTGTGGTTTCTAACACTGCTGTCACTAACAAAAAGAAACTTTTCTGCAAATCATTGTCTGTAAAAATCTTGCCTTTTTTGCCAGCCATTGCTTCAGGAGGGAGTGCAAGCATACAAGGTCTCAGGCATGAGCATCCATGGCTGTGGTGGCAGGAACACTAACTGCGAACCCTGCATTGTCAGAAGGCCACAACTTCATTCAGTAGTTCTTCTTCGTCGATGTAGCTTGGATTCGTAGATTGGAGGCTTTTGAAATGTGGGTGTAGAGAAGAATGGAGAAGGTGAAATGGACCGAAAGGAAAACAAATGAGGAAGTACTAGAGATGGTGGGTGAGGAGAGGGGCTTGTTGAGAGAAATCCTATGGAAGCAGGAACAATGGATGAAAGGCATATTGATTGGCAGTGAAATGATGAAGACTGTAATAGAGGGGAGGACATTAGAAAAACGAGGAAAAGGCAGGAACAGGATAGGGTTGTTGGATGGGATGAAGGGAGGAAAGAAGTACACTGATGAAGAGAGACCTGATGTAGAATAGGTTGCTGGATTGGGTTTTGTTTGGAGTTAGAGAATATTTATTTGATAGTTGAGTCCATCCAAAAACCTACCTTAACCCGTATATTACCCAATAATGATATTTATTGGGTAATATGACATATATTTATATATACATATATTTCCATATACATGCTTAGTCTTAAGCAAACGTAACCGATTTTACAAATTCCCCTCCGACTTTCATTCTTACCTCCAGTTCTTCCTATGCCTCTTTAATCATTTCCTCCACATATATGTTGAACAGCATCGGTGACAATGGGCAACCCTGCCTAACACTGCCCATCCGGACTCTCCTTTCCCCACTCACACCTGACATGTACAGGCTAAGGATCAGTCTCCCGTCCCTCCAATCCATTCCTATTTTAATGCAATACACACATTAGTTTTTCCCAATTCACTCTTTCTAATGCTTTTTCGAAATCGCTTGTCGGAACAGGCAAAACCATACTCATTGTTTTCTATATTCCTCTCGATTAGTGATCTCATGGTATCACGCAAACCCCTTCCCTTCCTAAACCCAAACTGATCAGTGTATGAGTTAGTGTGTGTGTGTGAGTGAGGGTGTGAGAGAGAGAGAGAGAGTTTGTGTGTGTGTGTGAGGGCATGTGTGTCAGAGAGAGGGCATCTGTGAGCGTGTGTTAGGGAGAGTGTGTGTGTGAGTGGGTGCATGTGTGCGTAAGTCTGTGTGAGTGGGTGCATGTGTGTGAGTGGGTGTGTGTGTGTGAGTGGGTGCGTGTGTGTGTGAGTGGGTGCGTGTGTGTGTTAGTGGATGCGTGTGTGTGTTAGTGGATGAGTGTGTGTGTTAGTGGATGCGTGTGTGTGTGTGTGTGTGCGCGTGAGTGTGTGGGTGTGTGTGCTTGAGGAGGTGTGTGCGTGAGGGGTACGTGTTCGTGCGGGAGTCATTGCACGTGTGTGAGTTGTTGGTGCGTGCGTGTGTGCGCGTGAGTGGGTGCGTGTTTTTGTGTGAGTGTGTGTGGGTGTGTGTGCGTGTGCGTGTGTGTTTGCGCGTGAGTGTGTGTGTGTGCGTGAATGGGTGTGTGTGCGTGAGGTGTGTGTGAATGAGTGTGTGTGTGAGTGGGTGTGTGAAAGCATGTGTGAGTGGGTGTGTGAAAGCGTGTGTGCATGTGAGTGTGAGTGCGTGAGTACATGTGAGTGGGTGAGAGAGCGCGTGTGTGTGAGAGAGTGCCTGGGTGTGTGCATGAGTGTGTGAAAGTACGTGTAAATGTGAGTGAGAGTGCGTGAAGACATGTGGGTGAATGCGTGTGAGTGCATGTGTAAGTATGAATAAGTGTGTGTGTGCGTGCATGAGAGTGTACGTGTGGATGAGCGGGTGCGTGTGTGTGCGCGAGTGTGAGTGCGTGCGTGCGCCTGAATGAGTGTGCCAGTGCATGCGTGTGTGTGTATGTGTGTGTGCGACTGAGTGAGTGTGTGTGAGAGTGTGAGTGAATGAATGTGTGTGCGTGTGTGAGAGGTGTGTTTGTCAAATTGGCTGTTGAGTGTGTTTGAGAGTGTGTGCGTGCGTGTGAGTGTGTGCGTGCGTGTGACAGTGAGTGTGCGTGAGAGTGGGTGTGAGGATGTCAGTGAACGTGTGTTCGCACGAGAGTGTATGTGTGAGTGTGAGAGTGTGCGTGAGTGAGGGTGCGTGCACGTGTGATAGTTGGTGCGTGTGTACATGAGTGTGTGCGTGCATGGATGTGTCTGAGTGTGTGAGTCAGAGGTTGTGCGTGTCTAAGTTAGTGTGTGCGGAAGGGTGCCTGTATGTGAGTGTGCGTGCGTGTGTGTGAGAGTGTGTCTGTGTGTGAGAGTGTGTCTGTGTGTGAGAGTGTGTCTGTGTGTGAGAGTGTGTCTGTGTGTGAGAGTGTGTCTGTGTGTGAGAGTGTGTCTGTGTGTGAGAGTGTGTCTGTGTGTGAGAGTGTGTCTGTGTGTGAGAGTGTGTCTGTGTGTGAGAGTGTGTCTGTGTGTGAGAGTGTGTCTGTGTGTGAGAGTGTGTTTGTGTGTGAGAGTGTGTTTGTGTGTGAGAGTGTGTTTGTGTGTGAGAGTGTGTTTGTGTGTTAGAGTCTGTGAGCGCGGGTGTGAGTGCGTGTGTGAGTGTGTGTGTGAGAGAGTTTAAGAGTGAGTGAATGGGTGTGTGAGGGAGAGTGTAATTAAGACTGTGGGTGAGTGTGTGAGAGAATAAGTGAATGTGTGTGTGTGTGAAAGATCGCGAGGGTGTGCATAGAGAGATTGTGAATGAGTGTGTGTGTGAGAGATCATGGGGGTTACTGTGTGCATGTGTGCGTTGCGTGTGTGAGAGAGTGAGTGTGTGTGCGCGTGGGTGTATGCGTGTGTGATGCTTCGTGCGTAAGTGTGTGCGTGTATGAATGTGAGAGTGTGATTGAATGGTGTGTGATTGTGTGAGCGAGTGTGTGTGTGTGAGAGAGAGAGTGAGTTTCTGCGTGCGTGTGAGAGTGTGTGTGTGAGTGTGTGTGTGTATGTGAGCGTGTGAGAGTGTGTGTTGGCTTGTGAGTGAATGTGTGTGTGTGTGTGAGTATAAGTGCGTGTGTGAGGATGTATGAGTATGTGTGTGAGAGATCGCGAGTGTGTGAGTGCGTATGAGTGTGCGTGTGAGTGTGCGTGTGTGTGTGTGTGTGTGTGTGTGTGTGTGTGTGTGTGTGTGAGAGAGTGTGTGTGTGAGAGTGTGTGTGTATGTTTGTGTGTGCATGTGTGACTGTGCGTGTGAGAGTGCGTGAGAGTGTGTGTGATAGTATATCTGAGACTGTTTGTGTGTGGGTGAGTGTGTGCAACTGAGTGTGTGACTTGGTGTGAGTGTGTGGGTGTGTGTATCAGTGTCTCTTTGTCTCCCCATCTTATCCCCCTCCCCATCTCTTCCCCTCTCCTTCTCCTCCCCTCCCCTCCCCATCTCCCCATCGCATCCCCCTCTCCTCCCCTCCCCATCTCGTCCCTCTCTCCTCCTCCTCTCCCTCCTCCCCATGCCGTCCCCTTCTCTTCTTCCTCCCCATCTCGCACCCTCTCTTCCTCCTCTCCTCTTCCTCCCCATCTCGTCCCCCTCTCCTCCTCCTCCTCTTCCTCCCCATCTCGCGCCCTCTCTTCCTCCTCCTCCCCATCTCGCGCCCTCTCCTCCTCTTCCTCCCCATCTCGTCCCCCTCTCCTCCTCCCTCCTCCTCCCCATCTCGTCCCCCTCTCCTCCTCCCTCCTCCCCATCTCGTCCCTCCCTCCTCCTCCCCACTTTTCCCCCTCTCCTCCTCCCCATCTCTTCCCTCCTCCTCCTTCTCCCCATCCCGTCCCCCTCTCCTCCCCGTGTCATTCCTCTCTTCCTCCTCCCCATCTCGTCCCCCTCTCCTCCTCCCCATCTCGCCCCCTCTCTTCCTCCTCCCCATCTCGTCCCCCTCTCCTCCCCCTCCCCATCTCGTTCCTTCCCCATCCTCCCCATCTCCTCCCCCTCTCCTCCTCCTCCCACTCCCCTCCCCATCTCCTCCCTCCCCTCTCCATCTCGTCCCCCTCTCCTCCTCCCCATCTCGTCCCTCTCCTCCTCCCTCCTCCTCCCCACTTTTCCCCCTCTCCTCCTCCCCATCTCGTCCCCCTCTCCTCCTCCCTCCTCCTCCCCATCTCGTCCCCCTCTCCTCCTCCCTCCTCCCCATCTCGTCCCCCTCTCCTCCTCCCTCCTCCCCATCTCGTCCCTCTCTCCTCCTCCCTCCTC
>CM073773.1:27913739-28067074 GCA_037158775.1 Hetaerina titia
CCCCCATCTCGTCCCCCTCTCTCCTCCTCCCCGCCCATCTCGTCCCCCTCTCCTCCTCCCCTATCTCGTCCCCCTCTCCTCCTCCTCCGCTCATCTCGTCCCCTCTCTCTTCCTCTTCCCCCCCCATCTCGTCCCCCTCTCCTCCTCTTCCCCCCCATCTCGTCACCCCTCTCCTCCTCCTCCCCCCATCTCGTCCCCCTCTCCTCCTCCTCCTCCCCAGTCTGGACCCCTCTCCTCCTCCTCCCCCATCTCGTACCACTCTCCTCCTCCTCCTCCCCATCTCGCCCCCCTCTCCTCCTCTTCCCCCCATCTCGTCCCCTCTCCTCCTCCTCCCCCATCTCGTCCCCCTCTCTCTCCTCCTCTCCCCATCTCGTCCCCCTCTCCTCCTCCCCATCTCGTCCCCTCTCTCCTCCTCCTCCCCTCTCTCGTCCCCCTCTCCTCCTCCCTCCTCCTCCCCATCTCGTCCCTCTTCCTCCTCCCTCCTCCTCCCCACTTTTCCCCCTCTTCCTCCTCCCCATCTCGTCCCTCCTTCCTCCTCCCCACTTTTCCCCCTCTCCTCATCCCCATCTCTTCCCTCCTCCTCCTTCTCCCACGTCGTCCCCCTCTCCTCCCCCTCCCCATTCTCGTTCCCCTCTCCTCCCCCTCTCCCCATCTCGTTCCTTCCCCATCCTCCCCATCTCCTCCCCCTCTCCTCCTCCTCCCACTCCCTCCTCCCCATCTCGTCCCCCTCTCCTCCTCCTCCCCACCTCGTCCCCCTCTCCTCCTCCTCCTCCCCACCTCGTCCCCCTCTCCTCCTCCTCCTCCCCACCTCGTCCCCCTCTCCTCCTCCTCCTCCCCATCTCGTCCCCCTCTCCTCCTCCTCCTCATCTCGTCCCCCTCTCCTCCTCCTCGTCCCCATCCTGCCCCCTCTCCTCCTACTCCTCCCCATCTCGTCCCCCTCTCTTCCTCTTCCCCCCATCTCGTCCCCCTCTCCTCCTCCTCCTCCCCATCTCGTCCCCCTCTCTTCCTCTTCCCCTTATCTCGTCCCCTCTCTTCCTCTTCCCCTTATCTCGTCCCCCTCTCCTCCCTCCTCCCCCATCTCGTCCCCCTCTCCTCCTCCTCCCCCCATCTCGTCCCCCTCTCCTCTCCTCCTCCCCATCTCGTCCCCCTCTCCTCTCCTCCTCCCCATCTCGTCCCCCTCTCCTCCTCCTCCCCATCTCGTCCCCCTCTCCTCCTCCTCCTCCCCATCTGGGCCCCTCTCCTCCACCTCCCCCATCTCGTACCACTCTCCTCCTCCTCCTCCCCATCTCGCCCCCCTCTCCTCCTCCTCCTCACCATCTCGCCCCCCTCTCCTCCTCTTCCCCCCATCTCGTCCCCCTCTCCTCCTCTTCCCCCCATCTCGTCCCCCTCTCTCCTCCTCCCCCCATCTCGTCCCCCTCTCCTCCTCCCCATCTCGTCCCCCTCTCCTCCTCCTCCATCTCGTCCCCCTCTCCTCCTCCTCCTCCTCCCCATCTCGTCCCCCTCTCCTCCTCCTCCCCATCTCGTCCCCCTCTCCTCTCCTCCTCCTCCCCATCTCGTCCCCCTCTCCTCCTCCTCCCCATCTCGTCCCCCTCTCCTCCTCCTCCCCATCTCGTCCCCCTCTCCTCGTCCTCCTCCCCATCTCGTCCCCCTCTCCTCCTCCTCCCCATCTCGTCCCCCTCTCCTCCTCCTCCCCATCTCGTCCCCCTCTCCTTCCTCCTCCTCCCCATCTCGTCCCCCTCTCCTCCTCCTCCCCATCTCGTCCCACTCTCCTCCTCCTCCCCATCTCGTCCCACTCTCCTCCTCCTCCCCATCTCGTCCCACTCTCTCCTCCTCTCCCATCTCTCGTCCCACTCTCCTCCTCTTCCCCCCATCTCGTCCCCCTCTCCTATTCCTACCCATCTCGTCCCCCTCTCTCTATTCCTCCCCATCTCGTCCCCCTCTCCTCCTCCCTCCTCCTCCCCCATCTCGTCCCTCCCTCCTCCTCCCCATCTCGTCCCTCCCTCCTCCTCCCCACTTTTTCCCCCTCTCCTCCTCCTCTTCTCCCATCCCGTCCCCCTCTCCTCCTCTCCATCTCGTCCCCCTCTCCTCCTACCCTCTCGTCCACCCCATCTCGTCCCCATCTCCTTCCCATCTCGTCCCCCACTCCTCCTCCTCCCCATCTGGACCCCTCTCCTCCTCCCCCATCTCATACCACTCTCCTCCTCCTCCTCCCCATCTCGTACCCCTCTCCTCCTCCTCCTCCCCATCTCGTACCCCTCTCCTCCTCCTCCTCCCCATCTCGTCCCCCCTCTCTCCTCCTCCCCCCCATCTCGTCCCCCTCTCTTCTCCTCCCCCCCATCTCGTCCCCCTCTCTCCTCCTCCTCCCCATCTCGTCCCCCTCTCCTATTCCTCCCCATCTCGTCCCCCTCTCCTCCCCATCTCGTCCCCCTCTCCTCCTCCCCATCTCGTCCCCCTCTCCTCCTCCCTCCTCCTCCCCATCTCGTCCCCCTCTCCTCCTCCCTCCTCCCCATCTCGTCCCTCTCTCCTCCTCCCTCCTCCTCCCCACTTTTCCCCCTCTCCTCCTCCCCATCTCGTCCCTCCTTCCTCCTCCCCACTTTTCCCCCTCTCCTCCTCCCCATCTCTTCCCTCCTCCTCCTTCTCCCCATCCCGTCCCCCTCTCCTCCCCGTGTCATTCCTCTCTTCCTCCTCCCCATCTCGTCCCCCTCTCCTCCTCCTCCCCATCTCGTCCTCTCCTCCCCCTCCCCTCCATCTCGTCCTCTCCTCCCCCTCCCCATCTCATCCCCCTCTCCTCCCTCTCCTTCCCTCCCTATCTCGTCCCCCACTCCTCCTCCCCATCTCGCCCCCTCTCTTCCTCCTCCCCATCTCGTCCCCCTCTCCTCCCCCTCCCCATCTCGTTCCTTCCCCATCCTCCCCATCTCCTCCCCCTCTCCTCCTCCTCCCACTCCCCTCCCCATCTCCTCCCTCCCCTCTCCATCTCGTCCCCCTCTCCTTCTCCTCCTCCTCCCCATCTCGTCCCCCTCTCCTTCTCCTTCTCCTCCCCACCTCGTCCCCCCTCTCCTCCTCCTCCTCCCCACCTCGTCCCCCTCTCCTCCTCCCCATCTCGCGCCCTCTCTTCCTCCCCATCTCGCGCCCTCTCTTCCTCTTCCTCCCCATCTCGCGCCCTCTCTTCCTCCTCCTCCCCATCTGGACCCCTCTCCTCCTCTCCCCCTCCCCATCTCGTCCCCCTCTCCTCCTCCCCCTTCCCTTCTCGTCCCCCTCTCCTCCTCTCCCTCCTCCCCATGCCGTCCCTTCTCTTCTTCCTCCCCATCTCGTCCCCCTCTCCTCCTCCTCCACCCCATCTCGTCCCCCTCTCCTCCTCCTCCCCCCATCTCGACCCCTCTCCTCCTCCCCAACTCGTCCCCCTCTCCTCCCCTCCTCTCCTCACCCTCCTCCCCATCCTCCCCCTCTCCTCACCCTCCTCCCCAGCCCCTCCCTCTCCTCACCCTCCTCCCCATCTCGTCCCCCTCTTCTCCTCCTCCTCCCCATCTCGTTCCCCCTCTCCTCCTCCTCCCCATCTCGTCCTCTCCTCCTCCTCCCCATCTCGTCCTTCTCTCCTCCTCCTCCCCATCTGGTCCCCCTCTCCTCCTCCTCCCCATCTCGCCCCCCTCTCCTCCTCCTCCCCATCTCGTCCCCCTCTCCTCCTCCTCCCCATCTCGTCCCCCTCTCCTCCCCGTGTCATTCCCCTCTCCTCCTCCTCCCCATCTCTTCCTCCTCTCCTCTTCCCCCACTGTCTAAATCAAGCGATAATTTTGATTAACCATGATTTCTCGTTATCCTGCTTCTTATGCATACGAATGTCACTTTTTAGTTGGGTGGGGATGCATAATCTCCAAGGATATGCCGCTGGATGGCCTGATTGGCTGAGTGTGTCACATTATGGAATAGACTACCGCAAAGTACCCGAAACCAATTTTTTTTTAATTAATTAAAAGCTGAATAAATAAGATGACTGGGTAAGTGGTTAGTGTGATTAGTTTTTATAACACCGAAAATAAATGGAAATACTTTTCGCCATTATGAGGATTATGGTCGTGCCATCGAAACGTCAAAACTACATATTACAAAAGTGTCCTTTTTTTGTTTTTATGTTTAATAAATCAATATCAGTGTTTTTATATGTATGTGCGTCACTGGAGAACATTCTATTTCGAAGATATATATATATATATATTGTGTTGAGGCCTTTGACATTTTTTCATTTTCTTTTGACAGGTCTTGACAACAATGAAGGGGCAAGTTCTTCAGGAGAGTCAAGCAGCCGGCACTCGATACAGCCTTCTGAATGAAGAGCCGTTTGTGCTCTTGTGTGAACGGTATGCTTCTTTGAAACATACCGAATACCCTAGATAATGTGTTGAAATATAACCTCTTTTTATGTGAGACAAATTTTTTGAACTATTAATGATATTGATAGCATTTTTGTTCTTCTTTAGAGTTCATGCTTGGTCATGTGAGTAATGGGTGTCGTGTTTAAAGTTAGCGAAATATACGGAAGATGACGTATGATTACTGATGCTGATCGAATGCTGACTATATATTCTGTTGTTATGATTCTGTGATTTACTCATTAAACGATCGGTATTATATGAAACTGCAGCAGCACGTCACAACTTGCTCTGGATTGTTCGCTTGGTTTTGTTTTTGTTTGAATAACTGTTGTTTAATGCTTTGCTGTTAACTCTTTTAACTCCTGCAATAATTAATACTTGAGGTTGTTGATTTAACGAATGCTATTGCATTTACCAGAGTATTTAATTGAGATTTTGAAAATCATATTTTTAGAAAATTCTTCGGCGATTTATTATTTGACATTTGAAAATGTGAACAGGTTACTCTACGTAAATTATTTAACTTAAATTATTTATAAGTGTATTAGGTGTAAATTTCAAAATGAATAGAAGGTCAACTTTGAGGTATTATTTACTATTTATTCCTAATTAACACAGCTTCATTGCTTCCAGCTCTCAGATATGTAAAATATTTAGTACTTTCCATTAGGGTATTAAACTGTGCTTTTCCCAATGTATTATGTACTGTATACAAGCATGCATCTTAGTAAGTAGTGAACTGCCCCAGTGGGAATGGTATAATGGGTAAGATTTGTTATCATCAAAACATGATGTTTGATGTAATGAGAAATCTAAGTACAGTGGGTACCTGCTTTATGATATTAATAGATTACACAGAACCATTTGTGTTTTGCGAAAATACCATCAATTGAACCGAAATAATAATTCTGTGATAACTTGCTCTGGTCTTATCTGTTGCTTCATGTATACTTGAATTGAATATTTAGATGCACATTTGTTTTAAACTGACAAAGAAAATAACCTGTAATTATTTGAATACAAGATAAATTATGATAAATAATGCAAACTTGAAACTTGATACATTTATGCAACTGCGTGAATATATCTCGGATTATTCAAGGAACTTAAACAGAATCAATCAACAAAAGTTACTTCAGCAAAATCTTCCTCTTTCCTCTACAAACTCTTGTTGACCTCTACCTTTAATCATTTTTCTACCTATGACTGACAATCATGCAAACCATCAGCACAGCATGACAAGGTCAAGTGTCACGGTAAATAGTCGGAGAGGTCAAGATCAATTGTGGTTATAACATGCATGTAAACTTTAGTCCAGAAATAACAGAAGGGAATAAATTGTGAGTCATTAATATGTGGATATAATTGTTAACCAGCATTAAACTTAGGACAATTGGTTAGAGGAAGATGCATGCAGTTTTAATACAGGTATTCAGTCATTAACATCAGTGATTAGTGACTGAGAACGTTGCGATGTTAGCACATGGTAAAACAGGGACCCACTGTATTTGATTTAACCAGGCCATGAAAATAGGAAACAATTACCAATGGTGTGATAGAAATAATGAGTGCTTGGTAAATTATTCATGAGAAAACAATGCAAAAAAATCCTCTAGGTCTATGTCTCTAAATGAATTTTGGACAGATATTTGTCCCAACTCATGATTGTAATGGTTAAAAGAAAAAAATGTCCCATTAAATGCAATCTGCCGGGTTGCTTCATATGAAATAATGTTTTCTTGTAACATCTGCAAGTGTCGCTTATGTGAAATTAATTTGCCCTTGAAAAATAGCCAGGATAGGGTGCAGCACATTGGCGCTGTGTGACTTCTTTGTTATGGATTGAGGCAGCAGAATTTATTGTTGTTTTTTTTGTTTAAGTGTTTAACCAGATGAAAGGATGTGGGTGGACTGAATTGAATTCATTATTTCAAATGATAAGTGATTGCGTGGACATTCTCTAATAACATTGGGTCTCGTATTTGGCTAGTCTGGACCTCCTTGAAGATGTGGTGACATGCAAATGTTGCTTATTTAGGAAAATTTAAATTCCATAGCAATGCCCTGTTGGTTTAACCTTCAGTGAATCTTAGAAGTCCATAAACTAGCCTTTTTTCCATTATAATTACTCTCATCTCTACCACTAAACAGCCAGAAGAGAACGTACTAATATTGTTATTTTCAGCTAATCTGCGAGTTAGCCATCATGCATTAAATAATATTTTTATTTTGAGAATTTTATAGAGAAATTTATTTATTTTCATAGCATGAATCATGTAGCTTTTATTTTACACTGTTTAAAAAAGGTTTCCATGTGATCTTATTTGATATTGGTCTCGTAGAGATTTATTATTTGCAGAATAAACAACGAAGCGATTGCGGAATATAGTTCAAATTTGTTACTTCATACAATGTGTGGGTGTTATTAGTTTTTGCATTGATAATCCAGACACAAAGTGTGAAGGATAATCATTGACCAATATTGATTGAGAATAATGTTAGCCACAATTTTTTGTGTTTTAATCCTGTATCAGTTAGAATGTAAGGTATAGGATAGCATTTCTAATCAAATTCACCAGTTCTCAATATGTAAGAAATAATTATATTTTTGTTTACAATTTTTTTTCTCTTTTCTATAGATAATGATGGACAAAATGAGAAATTTTCCGGTGTCCTTAAATGTTTGTAGATTTAGATTTTGTTGCAATCTTACTGTTGTATGTGGCATTATAGTAGCACTGAATTAGAAGAATTAGTATAATTCAACTTTAATTTTTTGTCATTATGTGCTTGTGTGTCCTAACTAGGTTTCTTATTCTGCACAGTATTTGTAATTCACATTAAATAGCTTTGGCACCAACTTCATACTCCGTTTTAAGTTTTTCTAATATGTTGAGGAATTGTGAAAAGGGAAATTTGTTTTAATTATACTTTGGAAAAAATATGGTAAAAAAATTTTGTGTGTACACATTTGATTTCAGTTGTGTAAAATCATGTTGGCAACTGAATTATCAAGTTGTGTGTCTTAGGATGCTGTAATCCTTTTGCCATTAGAGGTTGTGTCTGTTTCCAAGTTCTGTGCTATCGTAAAAAAAAACATGAAAAGTGTTTTACTTGGTTCATGAGTATGTAACCATTCCATTATTTTTACTACCTAAATATGCTATTACTATGTCATGTAAACATTGTTTAGCTATATTATATCCTGTTGATATTATAATAAATGCTTTTTTTAAGGGTTTGTTTCTCTGACCTCTATTGATTATCTTCTTCGTCATAAAAAATCTATGTTTTACCATGTGAACTTATATATATGTGATATCCCCGCCATTTGTTCACGGAATGCCCCTAACATTTGACAATTCTAAAATGAGATGAGTGAACAAAGGAAATAATGATGGAGGTGCAAAGAAATAACAGCTATATTCTATTCCTCCATTTTACTTGGAGCTGAAGATGTTCTGTGCACATGGATTTTACTGAAAATTCATATTTTTAATTTTAAAGGTGATGCAAAGGTATGATCAGTTTGTGTTAAATGAAGAAAAAATATCCATAGATATTCCTAGTGAGTCATTTTCAATGTCAAGATAATAGTTTTTATAAAGTGCCCATCATGAAAAATTACTCCTTAAGTTTCAATTGTTGTTGGAAAAAATTTTCAGTTATGTGATCTCTTACGTCATCTGCTTCAAGTAGTAAATGTTTACTTTATGAATATATAATGGTACTAGTCACTTGCTTTGTTAATAAGTCAATGTCAAAGCCAATTTGACTGATTTTCTCTATTATTCTTTTTAGAGAAATACTGATACCCAGGTGTAATGCAAGCTTTTCAATAAGCCCTCTGAAAAAAATTGAAAAATATTCTTTGGAGATTTTTTTATTTTCCAATATAATTGGCTTTTAAAACAGGATATTACACATGTCGTCTCTAGTTCTTTCATAAGAAGTTAAGAAATATAGTTAGAATTGCAGAAAACCCTTGATGATACTTTGTGAGAACTTAATGCCTATATTTTCTTCAAAGCTGATTGCATTTTTTACCACAGCAACATATATTTTTTTCATTACTTCTTTTTTTGGAGTTTTACATCCATGTTCTTTTGACTATGCCATCTGATGAGATCATTGGATGACTTCTGTGCTAAAATAACAAGGTCTTATTTCCACTCCTCTAACCTTTCTTGTTGAATATTATTAGTAAAAGCAGAACTGATGAACTTGGTCATTGTTCAAGTATATATACCACCAAGCATTCATAAGAAGTTGATAAGGCATACACTCAAGAGGACAATCACACATTCCTGCTTATTATTCCCTATCTTCAACCGGGATGTGGTGGAATTCGAACATAATTATTATTAGGTAATCTACCGGTTAGGGTAGGTTTTTGGATGGACACAACTATCCAATAATGATTTTGTAACTCCAAACAAAACCCAATCCAGCAACCTACTCTACATCAGGTCCCTCTTCTTCTCTGGGTACTTCTTTCCTCCCTTCATCCCATCCAACATCCCTATCCAATTCCTGCCCTTTCCTCGCTTGCCCAACATTCTCCCCTCTATTACCTTCTTCAACATTCCACTACCGCTCAATATGCCTTTCATCCATTTTTCCTGCCTCCATAGGATTTCTCTCAACAAACCCCTCTCCTCACCCACCATCTCCAGTACTTCCTCATTTGTTTTCCTTTCGGTCCATTTCACCTTCTCCATTCTTTTCCACACCCACATTTCAAAAGCCTCCAATCTCAGTGGAAACGTCTATCCTCCTGCTTCAGTGACCACGTTTCCACGCCGTACATAGCTACGCTCCATATCTGAGTTTTTACGACTCTTGTCTTAACATTCCTACTCAACGTCCCCATCATCAACTCCCTCTTCCTTGAGAAAGCCTCCTTGCCTAGGGCCATTCTTCTCCTTACGTCCCTACCACTTTGACCGTATTGGTCCAAAACACTTCCGAGATATGTAAACTGCTCTACCTGCTTTATTTTTTCCCCGCCTATTTTAATATTTAGCTTAGCCTTTTTCTTTCTGGAAAATCACATAACCTTTGTTTTATTAATATCGATTCTCATCCCATATTTATCGCACTGAACCTCCGATTCACTCAACAATGCTTGCAACCCCTTGGCTGGCTGAGCAACTAATGCTTGGTCATCAGCAAGCCTAACCGATTTTACGAATTCCCCTCTGACTTTTATTCCTTCCTCCAGTTCTTCCCATGCCTCTTCAATCATTTCCTTCACATATACGTTGAACAGCACCGGTGACAATGGACAACCCTGCCTTACACCTCTTCCTAACACTGCCCATCCGGACTCTCCGTTCCCCACTCGCACCTGAGCAGTCTGAGACATGTACAGGTTGCGGATCAGTCTCCTGTCCCTCCAATCCATTCCTATTCTCTGCAATACACGCATTAATTTGTCCCAATTCACTCTATCAAACGCTTTTTTGAAATCTACAAAACAGGCAAATATGTCCTGATTGTATTCTATATTCCTCTCAATTAGTGATCTCATTACTGCAATGGCATCACGCGTACCTCTTCCTTTCCTGAACCCAAACTGATCATCCCCTAAGTAATCATTTGCCTTACTCTCTATCCTTTTGTTGATGATCCTGAGAATAACTTTAGCTGCGTGGGATATCAAACTTATTGTTCTGTAATCCTCACATGATGTAGCCTTTGCCTTTTTTGGAATAGGAACTAACACCGATCTCACAAAATCTTCCGGCCAGATTCCTTCCTCATAGATATGTTCATTCCTCGTGCCTAACCCATAGTCCCCCACCTCACCACTTCCTTTGCCTTCCGTCGCATTCCAATCCCCCATCACTATCAAATGTTTCTCTGCTGGAACACACGCGATGATATCCTCTAACTCATCGTACATCCTATCAACTTCTTCCTCCTTGTGGTTGCTCGGTGGCATGTATACCTGAACAATGACCAAGTTTGTCGGCTCTGCTTTAATCTCTACGAGTAAAATTCTATCTGTTGCTTGCTCTATGTTGACTACGCTTCTTCCTACCCCTTTATTTAATATTACACAACCCCTAATAATAATAAACAAATATTTACTTTTTTCTACATATTTATTTTTTACCACAACCAGACATGAAGATGAAATAGTACATCAAAACTGGTCGTATTTTATATGTTCATTGTTAGTACAAGTGCCAATGAACAACTCTGCCTTACTCATCTTCCTAACACTGCCCATTCGGTCTCTGCTTTGACAACAAACTTTATAGTTTCAGGCTTGATTTTGTGGAACTTATCCATTACGAAAAGAAAAACAGTTATGCTAATTCCACTTGATTTTGAAATTTTATGACCCAGGTTTCAAAACATGGTATGATCATCTGGTACTTTTTCAAGCTTTAATTTCCATACTGTTCCCCATAACCAAAGGTAAAAATAGCATATTTTAACCTACTTGTAAAGTGCATCAATATCTTACTCTGCAAACTTTTTATATCCTCACACTGTGTTTTTCACCATGTTTCTTTTGAATTATTTGTTACCCATTTCATTTTATTATCTAACCCTTTATATTACCTGTGTTTACATTCTTCCATTTCCTTCTCTCATCTATTTTTCTAATCATCTCATCTGTGATCCATGGTTTCCTTGTCTTATTCAATTTAACAGTTCCAACAGTATCTTTTGAAGCTTTCAATATCCCTTTTTTGATGTATTTTTATTTTTCCTTGATAATACTCCTCTGTTTATCTCTCTTCTCATTCGTCATTCCCTCTACAGCCTGCTGATACTCCTTCCTCGTTAATTCATTTACTGCTTCTAAATTCCATTTTTTAACACGCCGCCCTTGCCTTATCTTCTTGAAACGAACATTACATTTCATAACAACTAAATTGTGGTCAGATTCCGCATCCGCTCCTGGGAAACTGCGAATTTATCACACTGTTCCTAAACCTGTGCCTAACCATAATATAATCTAACTGATACCTTTCTGGGTCACCTGGCATTTTCCATGTATACCTACGCCTCTTGTGGTGTCTAAACCATGTGTTGGTGATGACTAACCCCTGTCTCCTGCAGAATTCAATTGCTTTCTCCCTGCGTTCATTCCTCGTGCCTAATCCATAGTCCCTCACCTCACCACCCTCTCTTCCTTCTCCTACCGTCGCATTCCAATCCCCCATCACTATCAAATATTTCCCTGCAGGAACATACATTATTATATCCCTATGATCCTGATCATCTCATAAGACGGCATAGTCAAAAGAACATGATAGATGTAAAACCAGAATAAAAGAAAGCAATGAAAAAAAATAAAAGTTGCTGTGGTAAAAAAGCATCATTTTGAAGGAAATAGGATGCATCAAGTTCTCACAGTATCATTGGGGTTTTTCTGCAATTCTAACTATATTTCTCAACTTCTAATAAAAGAACTAGAGACAACATGTGTAATATTCTGTTTTAAAAGCCAATTATGTTGCAAAAAATCTGCAAAAAATATTTTTCAATTTATTTCAGAGGGCTTATCAAAAGGCTCACATTACACCTGGGTATCAGTATTTCTCCAACAAGAATAATAAAGAAAAAACAACCAAATTCGCTTTAACATTGACTTATTAACAAAGTAAGTGACTAGTACCATCATATATTTATAAAGTATATAATTTACTACTTGAAAAAGATGACGTAAGAGAGTACATAACTGAGAATTTTTTCCAACGATAATTGAAACTTAAGGAGTCATTATTCATGATGGGCACTTTATAAAAACTATTATCTTGACATTGACAATGACTTACTAGGAATACCTATGGATATTTCTTCTTCATTTAACACATACTGATCATACCTTTGCATCACCTTTAAAATTCAAAATATGGGTTTTCAGTAAAATGCATGTGCACAGAACATCTTCGGCTCCAAGTAAAATGGAGGAATGTAATATTGCTGTTATTTCTTTGCACCAGCATCATTATTTCCTTTGTTCACCCATCTCATATAAGAATTGTCAAATGTTACGTGCATTCTATGCCAAAATGGCAGGGATATCTGAATTCACATGGTAAATTTTTAAAAATTGTTACAAAAACAAAAACTGGCCACACCCCTCACTTATAATATTGATGATTGTGTGATGTGGCTGAAAAATGATTAACATTTCCCAGTTTATCTAGTTTTACTACTCTATCTTAAACAAAGTAAGATTTAGCAAGAAATAATGAGCTATACAGCCTCTAAATTAATTAAGAGTGGAGAAAAACTCCAATGGCTGTAATAAATAGTCACAACTCTCGTCAGACCAATATGTTGTGTTGGTTTTTATGGGAACCACTTCAGGGACCAACCACAACCTCTTGACCAGAATACCCTCTGTGGTGGTTTACAGGTAAATAAACCATGCCAGGGACCACACACACTATCCTGACTGGAATCCTTCACGGGGCTGTAGAGAAGATCCCGTTAAAGATTCCAGGAGGACATGTTATCCTTCACGAGGCTATAGAGAAGACTCCGTTAAAGATTCCTGGGTATTCTCAAGCACACAATGTGACTGTCCACGAAGGATGAGCACAGGCCAATCTCACACACTCAAAGGGTCCAACTTCTGGGAGAGCAATTTCAGGTAGAAATGGAATCCTTCACGAGGCTGTAGAGAAGACCCCGTTAAAGATCCCAGGATATTCTACAGACACACACTCTGTGACTGTCCTCGAAGGACAATCACAGACCAATCACACAATTCCAGTCAGGATAGTGTGTGTGTGGTCCCTGGCATGGATTAATTTCCCGTAAACCACCACAACATATTAGTCTGACGAGAGTTGTGACTGTTTATTACGGCCATTGGAGCTTTTCTCCACTCTTAATTAAAATAAGATTTATCTAAATGTACATATGAATTTTTGTGCCTAGAAAGAAATATTAATTCATACTTCAGAAGTTTTTCTGGAAAATGCATACACTCTGAACCTCTCTTGCAACTTAAGTAAATGCTCAATCTTTAGGTTAGAGCTTTACCTAGTATTAAACCCAATATCATGCGAAATTCACACATCAAGATAGGGGAATTCCTTTAACTGTTCTGCCTATAGTTTCACAGCAATAAAGTTCAGCCCAACCAATTTAAACTTAAAAGGACACCCCTGTTATTTCAGCAAATGCAGTAAAATCAATAGGATGTAATACCATTCTTTGAATTGCTGCCAGACTATTGAAACTCGAGATGTGTTTTTGATGGAGTTGTCGCATCGTTCTCTGACAAATTGAGGGTTTTAGAGTATGTACATTATTCATATATGGTAGTTCTTTGGACAGATTCAAGAGTACTTCCAGCAAGAAGACAATTAGCATTAGAAGACCTAATGGCTATCAGATAATCACTTAAAGATAACACAGCATTAACATGGTGAACACTATGTATGTTTAATGGACTAAGAATGTACTAATTTAATGATCACACTTGAAAATATGTTGTCCTATAAGTTTAAATATGCTACCTGAGGATGGACATATTTTTCCTTTTAACCAATAATTTCACTCGGTTTTATGAGGATAAAGGTTAGTTAAATTTTTAGTAATGAAAACTGACGTTACCTTTCTATTGGCAGAGAAATCGAGTTTCAGACATGATCAACGTTTGGTCAAATTTTGCTGGGCTCAGTTTATTTATTCTCACTGTAACCAGGTGGTCACTTTTGGAATATTTCTTCTAGCATGTCACTGAGCTGCCTGGCTTGCTCAATCTTGCTTCCACAAATTTGAAAACCATTGCATGCATGACCTTTGTTGGCAAATCTATAGGCACTCATCCACATCTACCATTGCTGCAACAGCTGTGAGATTATATTCCATAGTTGAGCCTGAAACCTTAAATGAAACCATAAAATGAAACTTAAATGTAATGTCCTCCTCTCCACAAAGTTACAAAAAAACTATGTCATATTTAAGAAGCCTTCACGTACCTGTGCATCAAAATATTACTGCATCACCAGAGTCATCTGCTTCTTTAAGATAGTAGTCTTTATTTTGGGGTGAGATTGAGACTGTGGAGTCTCTTCTACCACCAAACCCTAATTAACCATTAAGTGATAATACTTGCATTCAAAGATGCTGTAGGTTAATGCATGTCCGTTCCTTTAACTACCCTGTTGTAGGTAGTCTCAAATGAAAAATCTTTGCTAAATCCCTTTCTCTTGCATGCGACAGGAGTCTAAATATGTGGGTTCTGGGGATTTGAAATCTTCTTCTATCAGGGCTATTCGTATGATAACCTCCTGTTCTAATACCTTTCAAAGTTCATGCGAGGAAGAGGAGTATATCTTGCCATAGCTCAAAGAGCTTCCTTCCTATATGTTACCTAGGAATGTCATAGATATTGCATAGAGATAATTACATAGAAAAACGTTGAAAATTGAAACACCTCTTCCACCACTTACCTCCTGTTATGTGCTTCAATTGTTTACGGATACTGCAGGGATTTCTGCATCATGCCAACTTCAGCTGGAGAGAATAAACCTAAAGATACAACTTCACATTCCTGTAGTGCAGACAAGTGCATTTTTTGCCTTGAATATCTGGACCAGCACCACAATAATGAAATGCAATGAGTATAGTTCTGTTCCTACCTCTTCTTGAGAAAGGTGGTTGTACCATTGAAAATTGGAGACCCAGTGAGCCCCTCTTTTATGTGTTTCTGTGGTTGTGTCTACTAGTGTTAATTCCATTTACATTATTGTTCACGTCTGTGGGATTTTCACAAACATGTTATATATTTGTGCGTACTGCAATCATTCTTCGTCGCCTTCTGTCAACGTGCTGCGTCTTTGGTTCCTGTGCTGTAAGTCGCAGCCACCTTTCTCTGTGTTCTATCCCTCCTTTCGCTACTGTATTACCTTTTATTTTCTCTTCCTCTCACCACCCCTACCACATTTGGCCCTATCTTTTCCTACTTCCTATATATCAAAATGAATAGCATTGACCCCATCCCCTCATGGCTATGCCACATCAGAAAATATTCCTTCAAACTTGCCCAATACACCAGTCACTGAGTTTCTTTCGTCGTGTAACACACTAGGCATAATCCCCAATGGTCTACGTACAAAATTCCCCATTTCAGGCTTACCTCCCCAATTTTGTCCCTCCTTGAATATAATAACAGTCTAACACTCATTTTTCCTCTGTCACTTTACACGAGATCAGTACAATCATCTCATTGCCACTTACTATAACTCCATTAACTTCCTGATTAAAATCATTTCCCTGGCCACCCCACATCTCCTATACAAATTAGAAGAGACTCTGAGAGGGTCCACGTGCTCGCTACAATATCAGCTTCAAAAATTACTTACAAAGTTATCCTCTCTCTGCAAGTCACACTCCCGAATGGGTCTGCGCCTACCGCTCTCCCTGGCCACCCCTCCCCCACCCCTACACCTCTACAAACTAGACCTGGCTACCATCTATAACCTCCCTCTGCTGACCTCTCACCGGGTTTTCCCCTAGAAGTACCCGCATTCTAGAGCCTGTATACCCGCTGCCCCCATGCCGCCAGACAAGGAGACAGACTCCGTAAGCCACATGGTAACCTTTCGTCCAAACCCCCTTAACCCAAATCTAACTTCTCTTTTAAACAAGGTCCTCTCTTTCACCCCCACCCCCAGAGTAAACCACGTGACAATTCTCGCTGACGTACTGCATTTTTGTCGGAATCTCCAGTGGAAGGCTTTTTGGGAGTCGCAACTGGCACTCAAGCAAATCTCCAGACCCCTCCACAACGCCTTACAGAAATTCAAGCCGGCTTATGCCCAAGGACCCAATCCCCTCCCCTCAAATCATCCAATTGAAATTTTTATAAACCTTCTCCTGTCCAGAATCACCAACCTGTCTTTCCTCAAGTCCCTAAATCCTCGACCAAACATGTCTCCTACCGAATCCTTGGAACTAAGAAATTTAATGAAAAATCCTAATACCATCATTACTTTCACAGATAAAGGGTCAACTGTCGTGGTCTTAAACAGAACAGACTACATAAGGGAAGCTGAAGCCAACTCTCAGACATCTCTTCCTACCAGCAAATCCCCGAAGATCCAAATCCCGCACTTCAGGAGGAACTAATTAAATTTCTTGGGGCCAATGGGCCAAATGAGGGTTTATCTCCTTCAGACTTGGCCCTCCTCTCCCCCCCCCCTCACCCACGCAACCCTCATCTATATCCTTCCGAAGATTCACTAGCCGGGTAATCCCGGTCGACCGATTTTATCCTCCCATCACTTCCCAACAGAAAGAATCTCGGCATTTGTAGACCACTATCTCCAGCCGATTGTTCAGGCCAAAACCGTCATTCACTAAAGATTCCTACCATTTCCTGGATATGTTAAAATCTACCTCCCTCCCTCCAAATGTCAAAATTTTTATGGCCACTACAGATGCCACATCCCTGTACACATCTATTCCCCACTCAGAAGGTCTCTCCGCCCTCCAACACTACCTCTCCCAACACCCTGAGACACACATCCCCAGCACAGATTTCCTCCTCAGCTTTTCCGAGTTCATCCTCACCTGTAATTCCTTCTCCTTTAGTGATAAATTCTTCCTACAAGTCGAGGGTTGTGCCATGTGTAGCAGGTTCAGCCCATCCTATGCAAACCTCTTTCTTGGTCTCGTGGAGAATAAATTCCTGCCAAAACAAACCCTGAAGCCGCTATTGTGGCTCAGATATATAGATGATATTTTCCTTCTCTGGCCACATGGTCCTTATTCCCTGAAAACTTTCATTTCCAACTTTAATTCTTCGTCCTCTATCTCCTTCAGGTCTAAGGTTTCCTCCCCCCAAATAACCTTCCTAGATGTAAACATATCATTAATAGACCATAAATTTCACACATCTGTACAAATAAAACCCACAAATAAACAACAGTACTTACATTTCAACAGTTGTCACCCATATCACACCAAACGCTCCATTCCTTATTCCCTGTCCATAAGGGGACACAGAATATGCAATGACCCCGACTCCCTAGATAATTTCCTCTCAAATTTACACCAATCCCTCCTCAAACGAGGTTATCCTGAATCCCTCCTGAACAAGAGGATCCGAAGACATGCTTATACTCCCAGACCTTCCACCACTGTGAAAAACCACCCTCTCAATTTGTACCACATATCTCCCTGGCCTAGAATCTCTGCGTTCTATCCTAAAAGACCTCTACCCTATCCTCAAAAACCACAATTCCACCACCAACCAATTCCCCAAATGCCCCTCTGTTACTTTCAAAGGCCCCACCAATCTATCAGATCTTCTAAAATCTACCAATCCACTTCTTAAATCCTCACCCCATACCAAAATCACTCCCAGGCCCTGCAATAAACCTAGATGCAAAACAAGTCCCATTTTCCAAACCAGAATGCCATCCCTCTCCCACCTGCTCTTTAACTCTTTCACACCAATTCCCTACTCCTCATGTACCTCCAGCTATGTTTGCATACCTTCTCAAGTGCCAACTTTGCCCTGCCTTTTATATTGGACAGTGTACCACACCCCTTAATATTAGAATCAATATTCATCGAGCCTTGTGTAACACTTCCTCCCTGATTGGTATGCTCCCAATCCCCAAACACAAAACTCCCTTTGACCAATGCTATAAATTATCCATCTTAGCATCCCTCACATCCTCAGACCTCAGTCCACTGGAACTCAAAACAAGCAAGCTTTCATCTGGCTCCTGAAATCCCCCAGGTATTAATATTAGACACTGATTGCCCCTGTTTACACATAATTTACATCCCCCTCCACCCCCAACACCTTCCATTTTATCCCCACCTTTTTTAAAAATCCCAAACTACCCCTCAAAACCCTTCCCCTTGCATACCTTTCTCCCCTTCTCCTTCCATCCAGTGCTTCTGGGCCCTCCTTTGCCTCAGTACTGTTCCTACCCTTCTTGAGAAAGGTGGTTGTACCACCGAAAATTCGAGATCCAGTGAGTCCCTTTTTTGTGTTTCTGTGTTTGTGTCTACTAGTGTTAATTCCATTTACATATATATATATATATATATATATATATGTAAATGTATATATGTATATATATATGTATATGTATGTATATAGAACACTCACAATAATATCTTGATAATTTGGTCATATCTTATTTTCCGAAGAAGACTGAGTTCGAGTCCATCGAAATTATCAAGATATTATTGTGAGTGTTCTTTTTATGTGTTCTCGTGCTGTATATACATATATATAAGAACAGCAGGACAGATTTCCCATTGTCACCGGTGCTGTTTCAACGTATATGTGGAGGAAATGATTAAAGAGCCATGGGAAGAATTGGAGGTAAGAATGAAAGTCGGAGGGGAATTTGTAAAATCGGTTAGGTTTGCTGATTACCAAGCATTAGTTGCTCTGTCAGCCAAGGGGTGGCAAGCATTGCTGAGTGAATTGGAGGTTCAGTGCGATAAATATGGGATGAGAATCAATATTAGTAAAACAAAGGTTATGCAATTTTCCAGAAAGAAAAAGGCTAAGTTAAATATTAAAACAGGTGAAAAAAAATAGAGCAGGTAGAACAGTTTAGATATCTCGGAAGTGTTCTGGACCAACACAGTCAAAGTTGTAGGGACGTAAGGAGAAGAATGGTGCTAGGCAAGGAGGCTTTCTCAAGGAGGAGGGAGTTGATGATGGGGACGTTGAGTAGGGAGGTTAAGAAAAGACTCATAAAAACTCTGATATGGAGCATGGCTATGTACGGCGCGGAAGCGTGGTCACTGAAGCAGGAGGATAGACGTAGACTGGAGGCATTTGAAATGTGGGTGTGGAGAAGAATGGAGAAGGTGAAATGGACCGAAAGGAAAACAAATGAGGAGGTACTGGAGATGGTGGGTGAGGAGAGGGGTTTGTTGAGAGAAATCCTATGGAGGCAGGAGAGATGGATGAAAGGCATATGGAGCGGTAGTGGGATGTTGAAGAGGGTAATAGAGGCGAGAATGTTAGGCAAACGAGGAAAGGGCAGGAACAGGATAGGGATGCTGGATGGGATGAAGGGAGGAAGGAGGTAAACAGAGATGAAGAGGGACCTGATGTAGAGTAGGTTGCTGGATTGGGTTTTGTTCGGAGGTACAAAATATTTATTTGATAGTTGTGTCCATCCAAAAACCTACCTTAACTGGTAGATTTCCTAAAATATATATATATATATATATATATATATATATATATATATATATATATATATATATATATATATATATATATATATATGTACACACACACACGCACACGTCATTATTCTGTGAAAAAGAGGTAATAGTGAAGCACTGATCTTTTGATTTAGATAACCAGCCAATGGAATACTTCTTCATACAAATTTATGGTTATCTGATTTGAGGCAAGAAAACACAGCTTCAAACATCTAATAAAGAGAGACTAAATGTAAAAATGTATGAATAAATGTACAAACCATTAACCCAACCAAACATTAATGCATATATCACTTGACACACAAGCTGAGATACTATAATAATTAACAGTAACTTAACCAATAGGAGTTCAATTACTCATATTACCATAGGTGGGTGCTTTGCAAAATATATTATTTAAAATGAATCTCTGGCTACAAAAGCGGAACTTTGGGGAATTTACATTTTTAATGAGTATTTGCATCAATGATAATTGGAGTTCATCTTAAAATACTTAAAAGATGTGAGTTAGGTGTAATTTATTAAAATACATGATTTGAATTTTGGTTGAATAAAAAATTATAAATATCTACACATCCTGAAACAAATTGGAATGGACCATAATGAGAAAATAGATGGAATATCTAGAGCATGCAGCAGAAATTCAGGCATGGTTAGGTCAAATGCAAAGCTTAATTAAAGAAAGTAAAAGTAAATTAGGGTTGGTGAAGATGGATTAAACGATTTGTTTTTTTAAGTGTTTTTTGAGAATGCAATTAAAATGGCATGGTAAAAAGTGACGTTTCAGGCATGATATGGTGAGATATCATGATTAGTTAAAAATATTCCACAAAATAAAATTTAATACGACTGGTTTCTGTTTTTGCATGTCAGCATTTAACAGCTTTTACTTTGCTTAACATTGATCTGTACCCTCACATTTTGTCCTAAAGTATGAGGGTAACACCAAAAGTAAGGATTCCTAATTTTTTAGAAATGGAAAATAACCATTCATTTTCTATGAAATATACATCATTTTAAAGATTGATCGATTCTCTATTTTTCTACATAATTGCCATTTTGGTCGATGAATTTTTATAAACACTGTGACAGTTTTTGTATACACATGTCATACCAGCTCACTGCCATGTCCTTGAGGAAACATTGAACTTTTTGAGTTATTGAAATTGATCTTTCACCTCTTCGGAGCTGAATCGCCTTCCGGCCAAATGTTCTTTCAACTTAAGGAACGGGTGAAAGTCGCTTGGGGCCAAGTCCGGACTAAAGGATGGGTGGTTGACAATGTCCTAACCAAAGTCACGTGAAGAATCAACTCGCCATTTGTGGTCTTCAGTCACCATTTGCGGCACCCATCTTGCACAAACCTTCCGATATTGCAACTTTTCTGTTAAATCCTGTGGATGGTGCTTCGAGAAACATCAGGAACCAAAACGCAGAGTTTATCCAGCGTGATCCGCCGATCATTACACATGCTTTCCTCAACCTTTGCGATAGTCTCATCAGAAATTGACTGTCTCCCACTCCTTTGTTCGTCATGATTTCAGTACGACCGGATGCAAACTCTCTAAACCACTTGCGAACGATTTTGACATCCATGCGCGATTATCCACACACTTCCATCAATTGGTTATGAATTTCAAGGGGTTCAACCCCTTTTGCATCCAAAGACGTTTCCTTAAGGACATGGCGGTGAGCTGGTACAACATGGGCACACAAAAACTGTCACGGTGTTTATAAAAATACATCAATCGAAATGGCAATTATGTAGAAAAATAGACAATTGATCAATCTTTAAAATGATGCATATGTCATAGAAAATATATGGTTTATTTCTATTTCTAAAATATTGGAGACCTTACTTTTGGGGTTACCCTCGTACATCATCATCAGGTAACAGTTAACATTCCCCTCCCCCACTCACATAGTTACCCATACTGTCTTCCACCTTTCCTCCCTCTTCCCCTCTTTTCCACTACCGTCCCCTTACTTGCTTTTCAGTATATACAAGACTGGATACAAGGGTATTGACTGTTACCTGATGATGATGTAGATACATTGAAACCGGTCGCATTAAATTTTATTTTGTGGAAAAATGCTAATTTTAATTAAACTGCACGGTAAATTGAAAATGTGGCATGCGAATCCACAAGGAAAGGATGAACTTGTTGACATCTGCATAGCACACTTCTACAGGAGGAAAAATTAAAGAAGGCTTGACATGAATATTACCCCGCACAGTAAAGGATAAGAAGAATGAAAAAAACCTTAATATGAACAACAATAAAATTAATCTAATCCCTTGCAGTCAAAATTAGAAAGATAATTTTCAAATAAGACTAGGAAAAGTACACTTGCTGGAAAAGTGAAGGAATTTTCCTATTAGAATAAGCGGAAGATGCAAGAGGGAGGTGGGAAGCAGAATAGGGATGACAGAGAAAGCTCAGACAAAACTAATTGCAATGGCAAACAGTGGTACAAGCTCAGGCAGAACCCAAAAAACATCCCATAAAATTTTAAACGTGGAGTTTAGTTTTCTTCAGCTTTGAGAGGCGGACAAGCGGAGGAAAGAGGATCAAAAGAAACATGCATGTGATGAGATACAAGAATGATGTACATAAAATGAACATACAAGAGTAAAATAGAGTACTCCAAAGAACGGAAGATGTCTTCTGAAGGCACAAGAAAACGAGGAAAGCTAATCGGTCAAATTTAGGGGGGACAAATTTATTTTAAAGACCATAACTAAAGGAAATGACAAGAGGAAGAATTACGGATGAAGGTCAATGATGATCTACTAAAAGAAGCATGTAATGGAGAAGAGTCAACACACGGACCATCGAAAGGAATGAATAACCACATGGATTGGAACAGGATGAAATTAAAGATCCTGGTATGTATGAATCCTCAGATAACTAAGCCTTTGACAACAAACGACTTTTTAGAACACCAACCAACATTTTCAATTGAAAAAAATATCATCCTTGGGTGCATGCATTGGGATACACTTGAAAATAGAAAGTCTCTCTCAGGAAGATGCACACTTACATGTGCCTTTTAATCATGATTTAATCTCATTTTAACAATGGTGGTTTCTTATGCCACACAACAGATATTAATAACAATACCAGAACTGAAACTTGAGCACAGTAAAACACATGCCTTGCAATTAAATAAAACTTTTTTCCAATCCTTTTCTCCTCTCTAAAATCATTTCTCAATCAGACACAACTGGCCCGTGAGCCAGCACGAATATCACAGACAGTTCAACTTGTATTTCAGAGTTTTTAAACACGTTTTTATAGTGGTCCCGCATCCATCTCTTCCATTCTGAGACATCCGGCATTGCAACTGGGATGCATCAAAACTTTCATTTTACACCGAACCTTCCCTGAAGTCATGCACATGACCATAGTAACACAATCATGGACTGGGCATGGACATCCAGCTCCAGACACACACCATTCTCTAAATAGTGCCTTCTTAGAAAAGCGACATGGACTGCATCTTGAAACAACAAAGACGGCAAGTACATGGTTCAGTCAACACAAAAAATTTTCGATGCGCTACCTTTCACACACCCTCTGGCATTTATTTACATGGAACGACCAGCATTTTGCGACTCTCTAGAAAAGTGAGCTTAATGCAAGCGCTCTATCAAAATTTTCTTTTAATTTATATCAACTGCTTAATTTCCTCATTTCTCCTTCTCTCTATATCACCAACTGTACAGCTCAGATTCACCTGCAGTTTTAGCTATGGATAACTGCAGTAATCGCAGAAAATGCACTTTAACGACTGATCATAAGTGTTTCACCAATGAAACGCTTGTATCCAAATAACTTCACATTATCCGTGAGTCTGACTTTTAAGTCTTTGTATTCCTACCAATCACCTTCCTGAAGAAAATATGGTGTCAAATTCCTGCAGCAAGCACTCTATCACAAGGTTCTGTTGCATCAGGTCGAGGGCCATGTTGAGCGACTCCTGTTTTGGCCACATTAAGGTCGGACCGAACACAATCGCCAAATTGGCAATGTGCATTCGATTGAACTCTTGGTAACTGGTAACTCTGTGACAGAGACAAAAAAATGGCAATTTCACAATGTCATTGCAACTGCTATATAGACCAATAATGACACACTAAGAAGCATTTACTGGAGAAAAAATGAACTAATGCACTAAAATTTAACTCAATGCGTTGTTATACCTTTCATGCACACCTAAAAGATGAAATTTCCACAAATAATTCCAGTCACTTGTTCTTTTATCTACATATTGTTGTAAACATAGTAACTTAAGCTTTCAGTTCTCCTAAAACTTGTTAGCAAATACTAAATATTTTCCATATTTTCAAAACAAACTATACTCCAAGGAAAGTACTCATTAAAAGTATCAGAATAGGGGAATAGTTGAAGGGATATCAAGGATCCCACATTGATAGATTTTCAATCTTATCTACGAGTATAATATTGGATATGGCGTGATATTGTCATATCATTCATCTAATACTAAAAAATATACTACAAGGTTTGTATAAAAAGTGTTAGTAACAATTCAATATTTTCCTGATGGGCAGTCCATTAGTTAAGTATGCGCATGATTGTAGATCATATTGGCATTGATAAGATGACAGTGCACATCATTATCACTGAAAATTTGGCATTACAAAAGATCTGTGCTAAACTCATCCTTAAGGTCTTCACGGATGACCAAAAGCTGAGTTGAGTGCAAAGACCTTCTGCAATGGCATCACAATAATTTTTCAAACCCCTTACAGTCCCGACTTGGCACCAGCGAACTATTTCCTGTTCCCAAAAGTGAAATCCTCCCTCAAATGACACCCCCATGGGACCCTAAGAGCCATCAAAGAAGCTTGCACATGCACCTTTGAGGAGCTTCCGGCATCCACCTCCCAAAGAATCTTTGAGTCATGGAAAAGCCACTGGCAAAAGTGTATCAATGGTCAAGGGAGGTACTTTGAAAAATTTTGAGGCATTGGAGCATTATCTGGAATAAATTATTTTTCAGAAAATTTCCCCATACTATTCCAAACCATGCATAAGCCAGAAGGAAATAAAATCTCTGTGAAAAGTCAGAGACTGGAAAATAATTATGAAACATAGTTTGCATTCTGTCCTTCTAAATTTCAACCGTCTAACTTGTATCAAATTCACGAAGGTTCATGAAAATGGAATCCTGAGACAGCGTAGTCGTCAGGGCTCGACAGAAGATAAACAAAAAATTATTATCTTGCTTGCCTTTAAATGCCAATCATAAGCAATGATAATCAATGCAAAACACGATGCATTCCTTCACATAATAATTTCCCCAACCTCAACCCCCTCCAATGGGCTTCTGGAACACTGATCTAGTAACTAGATAGATACTAGATTTAGTAACTAGTTTAGACACATTTTCTTGACTACTGACATGATAGCCCCTTGATTTGTTTGAATTAGATGAAATAATAATTAATTGTTGGCCCATTTACTCTTTAAGGGATAGTTATGCATACATAGTTCCCAACCTCCTTACAAGACCAATATGACTTTCATAGATTTATCCTTTTTTCAAGCATGAAATACACGTGAGTAGTGCTACTTCCAGAAAATTCCTTAAATTCAATATCTTTTATTTGGGGGTAGTGCATTTGATTGAAGAAAGCTCAATGACTCCATTTTGGACCTAGCAGTGCTTTCAGCAATCACTGAAATTCTTAACTCAAGAGTAGAAAGCCCTGAAGTGGGCAGCATTTGCTAATGAATAAGTATGGGCCTTTCTTACTGACTTGATTTATATTCTTGTGCATAAGTCGACCTTTAAATGTAAAAATATAAATGAAAAAATCAACTGTCAACACATTCACAGGAGAGTTATTCATACTAAGTTAAAAATGGATGCCATTTGAGATGTGAGCCAAACTTCTTCTAGGTCACATTCCGATATTCACTGCAATTACAACCTTAAAATTGAAACTTTACCAACAGAGTCAAAACTTTCATTACCACTAAATTCACTGGTGCTACTGCTGCCTGCTTGTTGCAGCATGGTGGTAAAAATCATACAATTTTAGCAATACTTGCAACACTGACAGTGAATTTCAGCATGCATTCAAAGTCTTACTATCAATGATAATGACCAAAATAAATGTAAATAGTTTAAAACTTGAATACTACAGTTAAAATTTGTTTATTTCAGTCCTTATTACTTGAGGTCATATGTTTAAAAAAATTTAAAAGTTATACTTAAAATAAATTCATTGAAATCAGCATTGCAATATTTATGGAAACAAAACAGGGTCTACTTATACACGATATGCATAAAAAATCAAAATTTAAAGTAAAAATTCAAGTTTGGACCTAGACATGATGTAAGACATATATATACATGTTAAGCAAGATGAGCATACATGGTAAGTATAAAACCCTGTACATGACTGTATACACAAACTCAAATGGCCTTTCATTTTAAGCTGCACACCTGGGTGGGCACTCAAAGAGATAAATTATCCCTTGAACAATAAATAAAATTAATAATCACCTTAATAAGTGCTGCAAAAGGAACTTCAGGGTATCATAATTGGCAACAGGCAAAATCTTCACTATCTCCTTGAATTCACGTAACTGTTCCTTCCTGTTTGCATTAGCTGTAAGCAAAAGAAATGAAATATCATTTAAAATACTTTCAGCAGCATAAAATTCATCCATCTTTTAATGTCTTCTGACCAAAATAACTGGTTTTACACACATTATCCAGCGAAGGTCCATGTATAACTTTATTTTTAATCCAATTTTGATGGAATGATGAAGACTGTGATAGAGGGGAGAATTTTGGTCAAGCAAGGAAGGGGCAGGAATAGGAATGACATGGGATGGTATGTTGGATAGAATGCAGGGAGGAAGGAAGTATACAGAGATGAAGGAGGACTGTTGTTGAATGGGGTGTCAGGTTGCGTCTTGTTGGGTGTAGTTAAGGAATACAGTTGTGTCCAGCCTGTTACCATACAAAACCCTATTTAAATGGTAGAATACCAAATAATAATAATGTCAATGATTTAATTTCCTCTTCAATTTTGGTTCTACATATTTTTGTGCACAATATGGCCATCCAGATGGAATTGACCATCAACTTGATGGTGTGTTAGAGTGCACTGTGGTGGTATTAGAGGGAAAATCGCACCATAGGGATTAAGCAAATTGGAGGATGCATGTTCAGTATGAGGACCAAGGCCTGCACCAACAACTTGTAGGAAGTGTCAATTAACTGATAGGAAAGATTAAAATAAAATTTAAGATGTCAATAGTATTTAATATCTTAGTTTAAACATTTTTGTACTCTCCGTATTTTCTAATTATTGTTTTCCTTGCATTCATTAGCCCTGAGAATTGCACATTCACCTTTGAGGCAAAGAAATAACATAGTATTACTATGCAACAAATTAGTTGTTATCAATCTGCACTGTATTACTTTAACCGGTATCATATTATGAATATAAATCCTTATCAGTGAGCCTTTAAAAAAAAAAATTTGTCCTTGAGCAGCCATTGTTTTTTCCTTGCTATGAGATTGGATTAGCTTCCTGAGGAAAATATGTTCTGCTCTTCACTTTATGACAGTTTAGTATACACACTTAAAAAGAGTTAATTTTGGGCTAAAATTGTAAGAATGGACTCCCAATTACTTTCATCAATTTCTACTCTTACATAATCCTCTCACATTCTGTCACTTTTACATATTTCTATACATGCATATCTTCTACTTTAAATGAATCAAAAAATTGATACACAGTTGTCAAAATATGTATGTTTAACAAAGAAAGATTTTTAATTTATTATTTCAACATCGATCATGCAAACACTTTCATTTAAAGTCATATTGTTAGGTGCAACATACATTAAGTTTCATTGTTTTGACTGCTGTACTTCATCAGCGACAACCATCTCAAATTGAAGAATTCTCAGTTGCAGAGAGGAAGGTACAAAACAAATTCAGAAGCCAAATTAAATAGAGCTAATTAAGCTAGAGCTAATTGCCATTTAAATGGCAATTAGCTCTAGCTTGGCTTCTGAATTAGGACTAGAACACAATTTTCATTAAGATTTTGCGCACACCTATGTTGATTGAGGATAAGACAAGGCATAATAAACCCCAAAAAAATCCCAGAAAATATTACCTAATTTTATAAACCAAATGTTATAAACCTAGAATATCTTCCAGAATGGGACCGCAAATCACTGTGGAATATGAATCGTAATAATAATAATACCTTTATTTGTCCAGAGATTTGTTGCATAACCATACACAAATATAGGACACATCATAATACAATACATATATATATACACAAACCAGTACACTAGTAGAGTGGCAATTCCATATATTCATTTACAGAATAGAACATATGATTTTTTAATAGTTTAAACAGCCTTTTCTTGAAAACAAGTACTTTTGTTTAATATTTGATTTCATGGGGAAGTTTATCGAAAAACCTTAAGCCCATTACTTTGGGCCCATGAGCAGTATTGTGAGTCCTGACATACAGTTGGTGCAGGTCAATTCAGGTCCTTGTATAGTGACTGTGGTAATCGTGGTTGGACTTGTATTGAGAAATATTACCCGTAGGTTGGTTGGTGCAAAGGTTAGCAATGGATTGAAGGAAACAGCAGTAATGATAAGGTTTGGATTTTTGCTTTTTATCATGATGAAGAGTATTGAGATGCCAAAACGCATACATTAGGATAGTTGGTACTTACTGGAAGCTGTGAGAGCCCGGTTGAACAGGGAGTATGGAATGAGTGGTTCTTTGAGCTCTCGGAAGAAGAGTTTCAGGGCTCCAGTAAGGACATGAACATCTTCCTCCATGTCAACTATTGACAAATTATTCTGATCCACCTGAAAATGTTAAAGAGAAATTACAACTTCATTTGCTGTCATCGTTCAACTAAATAACACATTTGGTACTCATGAATAACTTCACTTTTTTTTTAAAAGAAAGGAAAAAATATCAATTTTTGGATGATTGTAAAAAAATTTCCCGAAAATCTACTTGATCATACATTATAACGAAAGTAATGTATCAAGTGTGATGGTCGAATTGTTTGATTTTTCTTATATGATTACATGCAAATATCAAATTTAGAGTTGTTTTATGTAAAAATCAGCCTTTTTATAATTTCACATGAAAACTAAAACAATTACTGAAATAGGCAAATCTAAAATTAGATATTAGAGCAGTTAACATGAACATGATTCAAGTTCAAAACAGATAAAAATATACCTTTGAGATAAGTCATTTTTTCGAGCTGAAAAAATTATCTATGGACTTGAAAAGAGTTGGCTCACAAAATAAGAGGAGTTTTATAGGTCGGCAACCCAACAAATGACATGATAAATAAACAAATTCAACATTTAAAATCCCACCACAAAAATTTATGATTGATTTCATAACTTTTGACATATTTTTACAATTCTTTTACATGTTTAATCATGAAGCTTCAGTGTTTCATTTTTTTTTAGAAATTATGGAAGTATGTAAACCCTTCATCCAATCAATATCTTCTCTCTAACTTAAACTCAAATTCACAATTGTTTTAGACTCTAAGAAGTAAGCCCCTCTTGGTTGAACCTTTCAGGGTTCACTGACCTGTAGGCGGATCTTCTGGACTTGAGATAAATTGCCAGAGGCTCGATAGAGACCATCTGCTTTCATGTTTTCTTCTTTCGACTCAATTGCCGCTATACACCTCTGTACAAAGAGTGGGATTCTTGGGATTCCCTCCCCGCTGACTTGGTCCAAATAACATCCAAAAGCTGGCTCATCTGTGACATCAAGATAAAATTCATTAATAACATCACCAAGATTCACATTGCATCCACAATCACAGGGTATGATAATTCATAACTCTTGGACCACGTCCCTCAATTCAAATGTGAAATTTGATAGAATCTACTAACTGTGAAAGTGGGTAGTTTTTCAAAGTAGAAGTGAACTTGACAAGGATCCCTCCCAAAAATTTCATGCTCACGTGATATCTTAAAACGATTGTCTATAGGTCTAAAATAGATCAGTAACTATTTTCCATCCATTCATTTGCTCTTATATGACAACAGTATGAACTATTTACAAACATGAGAAACTGACCATTATGTAACATTTTTAATAAAAGATATCAGAAAAAATTTGTGACACAGTCCATGCATATCTGTAAATTTTGTTCAATCATCTTTTAGTTTTGAAATTTTAATGACAAAAGATTGTTCATGAAGATTAGTGTTGATGTTAAAACCTCTCACAAACAGAATATATAACTTCCAAATGAGGTGTTAATTTCTTCACACATGATTGAGCTTCTGTTTACCATCACAACTATTGATAGCCTGATGATTGTTGACTCATCTGTACTAGAGGGAATGAAATTAAGAAACAAAGCTAAGAACTAAACTAGCCTCAATATGCGAAAAAGTTGAACCAACCAACCACCAGATATTATTAATGCACAAGAGACTCACTGCTGACTGTTACACAAAATGACAAATGTTTAAAATTCAAGGAATGTGTTAGTCCTGAATTATTAACATTGAATGCTCCAGAAGAATCAAATAAATAGATATTATGTCAACACAATCATGATGAAAAACCAAATAATCCTCCAAAAAGATATAGGAGACATTACCATTGAGTATGCAAGTGAAATAAAGCCATGGCTATTCAAAACTCCAACACACTACACATATTCTGACACTTTCAGTTACATTAATCAATGTTTCATCCCCCATTACCATGGATAACTGTCTCTAATGTTGCCAATGACAATGATTTCCTCTTCATTTCTGAGACAAATGACAAAAAAGTGGGAATATTCTAATTAAATAGCCAATGGAATAGTCCCCATGCTAGAGCCCATTTAAGTTCATAATTTAAATTTCATTAATACATTTATCTTATAAAAAAGCCAGCATAATGCTCATTCAAAAAGGAGATTAGAACTTAATTTCCATTATCAATGGAAACACTTAAATTGTTATTTAATAATTCAACAGTAAAGCTGAGGATTTATTCCCCAAGCCAAATGTCAGTCAGTATTCTCTAACCAAATTAAACATCTTTCATTAGATAAATTTTTTTTTAGAATGCCTCCCGGTGAAACATAAATAGAGGTTAAGTGTTATAATAAATATAAATTTCTTAGAATGTTTGACGTGAGCAATCTACAATGACTTGAGAATTGATTTTTAGCTATGAGAAATTAAATTTTGAAAAACAACAAGAAAATAGGCTGAAATAATTCATTGCACAGCCATGAAATTAATAAAACCATCGAAATGCACCAAGCACTAGTCAGCCATTATCAGCATGAGCAGGTCTTCAAGCATACCTTTCCAAATACCCTTCTTCACCAAAGATTCCATGGTTGGCCTGCGGTGAAAAAACTTCTTGAGACGCGCCTTGATTTTCACCTGTCTCTCCGTGATATTCGCTGCACTGAGATCTTCCATGGAGGCATCCTTTTTAACTGTTGCAGAACAAACGAGAAGGAAATTAACCCTTTATCTCTTGGCTGCCAACAGACAAAGACTTTTACTTTGAGATGCAAGAATAAAGATTTACCTTTGACTGACTTAGAGCGACCTATTCGAGAGAATTTCTTGTGTTCATCTGGAGAGTATGGCTCTGCATAATTCCTCAGTTCCAAAGTATTCATTCGAGGTGATCCATCAAAACCAGATGGCTGGAAAAAGATAAAAGGCTTCAAAATCAACGAAGTCCAACCATTCTGAGTACAGCTGGAAGCATACTTTACTGCCTTCCTTCAAACGGATGACAAATTGGGTTGATTTTGGGACATTTAAGAGGAAATATGATTAATAAATAATGGGAGAACTCTCTAATTACTCTGTTATTACCTCAGCAAATGATATACAATTATAAAATCCAAACATAATGATTAGAGGAATGGCTAAACAAAATAAAATGAGTGACTTCTAACTAGGGTGATATTGTATTTACTCAATCATGATTAAGACTACATCTATAAAACAACAACAATTGTATCTTGAGTGCACAAACCACATGATATACACCAGGCTGACATGCATACCTTCCTGGCCAAGCACTTGTTTATCTGGCTACTGCAGGGATTTTAAATAGCCAAATATTTCTCCAAACACATGGTTTCAAATGGACATTTATGCACAAACTACAGCTACTAAAAACTGATACTAAAAAGTGAATCAAACCCACTGGAGAAAAGTAAGCAGACAAGGAATTAGAACCTAGTGATACCATGTCAAAAAACTACCATGTATATTTAATATCACGTATGTAGTAGTATTGTATACCATAACCATGCAAAATATGAAATATTATTTCAATGCAACAATTTCAGAGTGTAAAAATCTTTTGCCTTGAATGTTTTTTCACTCTGAAATTGTTGCAATGAAATGCATGTTAGCGGATGACTCCGTTAAAAGTTAACTGTTGCGACATCTCCTGCAGTTTCATGAAATAACATCCCTATTAAATTGAAAAACTTAGAATAATTTCCTGAATTCAGAAAATATCACTCTGAAAATATATTTCCATAAAAAGTTACACAATGATGCTGTCATTGAGGGACCAATATTAAGCATGTAATTTTCTCCTTTTTCCATTCTGTAAGTATTCAAATTGTCATTGCTTACTTTATGATCTAAAATTGGGCGTTTATTTTGGAGTACCTTTACTTCCACTCCCTTTATCAATCTTACTTTTACATAATAAATCGCATTGAATTGTGTTCTGTTTCAAATGATATGATATGACTATTTCCCAATGCACTAACATCTGAATTCACAGTTGGCGCATGTTTAGCGCTCATTTTATTTCTATTTGCTAAATTTTCATTTCCTTTCTAGATCTCCATGCATTTGTGTTTATAAACCTTGTATGCATCTATGCATTGCATGCTCTATTGATTATTGAATATCTGATGTTTTCATAGTTCCAATTTGCTGATTTAAAGTATGATTGGCTGAAGCAGATCTCATGTATTGATAAAATTCATGTGCATTCATTAATTCATTCACTGCATTCCCGAGAAATAAAAATCTTTTTCTTAAAACACTGAAAATTCATCATTAGCATACATGATGGGTATAGAATTAGAATTTCATACAAAAGAGAGTCATAACATAAGAAATAATGAAGTTTTTTAAGACTTACCAGCTTGAGGGCAGCTTTAGAAATGTCCTGAAACCAAGCTTCGGCATTCTGGGCATTGTCGTCCTGACAGAGCACTTGAAGACCCAAAACAGTGCTCACGCGAAACACATTCCTCCGACTAGAAAGCTGATCTTCCCTGTCGACGAGGGCACCGTTGAGGTCAACGGACAGCTCTGGCATTGCCCCTGCATCCCCTGGACTGATACTTCCTCCCATAGTGCCAGCTTTCTAGAAGACCAAGCAAGATGGGAAAAACCACACTCAGCCTGCGTTGTATGTTCATTTAACATTACAGAATGTTCACACATGGCCCTAAACCAATTTGGTAAAACAAACCACAGATATCAACCAGAAGGTCAAAGTTTGATAGATGACAATAGTTCACTTAGTAATGAGTCCTTAATGATTGGTGGACTTTACACACCATTAGGGGTAATAAACACCCCCCTCCTTATTTCCTGCCACACCTGTGGTTTCCCTGGAAGTTTCTCTACAAAAATTTACACATCATTAGGCTCCTATGGAAGCATAATGTAGTAACTAGGTTCTCCATTGCAAGAAAAATCAGCAATATCATCCCTGAACCTAATGACTGAATCCTTAATCTCATGTTTATGGAGTATATGAGATCAAGTGAACATGTGGGAAGTCCTATATTGGCCAAACAGGAAGATCCATTAGATGCAGAAATTAAGGAGCACCAAAGGGCCACTGCCAAGAAACAGTTCCGACTCTCAGCAATTGACGAACATGTGTGGTCAGAAACTGGACACACGATTGAGTTTGACGAAGCAAAAGTGCTGGCAAGAGAGGACTATTATATTCCACGATTCGTAAGAGAAGCGGTAGAAATAAAGAAAAATCCAAATAATTTCAACCCTGAGGGTGGCTACAACCCGACTTCCACGTGGAAAAGGGTGATTCCTATTTGCTGCCAAAAAGAGCCAATGAGAGCACTCCGATCCAGCCAGCATCTCCTACATTTTGCGGCCAAATTGTGATGCAGATCACTTCGACCTGAAGATGCCTCCAGGACTGGGGACGAAGCAGTTGTCTAACAATAGACCTACGTGATGGTAATTACTGGAAGCAGCATGGATCCTTCAATAGTTTTACTGATTTGTTTACAGTTTATCTCAGTCGTATCCATGGCAACACCAATGCCTATCGCATTCTACATACACTAGATGGCATTTTCCATTCTATCCTTGGGACTCCTTCATTCTCTCTCCATCTTAAGATCTGTACTAATTTGATTTTGCTTCTGGTGTTTCTGAACTGAAAGAGTTCCCAGTTGATGGATCTTATTTCATGAGCAAAGTGGAAAGATAACCCTCACTACCAATTAGGGAAGACGATGAAAGATCTCAGAAGAGTGGAGGTAAATTAACTTAACACTCTTACCTTAAGGTAATACAGAAATATACACTACTTTTTTCCAATTTCCTCAAGTTGGTTTCCTGTAGTAATTATAAGTTGGAAATGATTGTGTCATGCAGGGTTATATGAAATTTCATTTGCCTGCATTTCAATGATTATGCTTCTTAGATGCTTATGCTTATAGATTATTACCATTAAACAGAGACCAACTGTAAAGAAACTTGACGAGAACAAGACACTGATTTTACAGAATATGTTCTTTCCACACTTCCCAACATTATCAAAATGGCATCACCTAAGTAGGGTGCATTGACGTGATGTTAAAAAAGTCATTACATTAAATATATCACCATATTCACATCACCATTGAAACCAAAAATCTTTGTTTTTGGTTGCAAGTTCCTTTTAGGTGACAATCTCTTAGTAAAATAAGTCATAAGAAGTCCATTTCAATCTTCTTTCATTATGAATACAACTCAAAACATCGGCTATAATTACTTAGTAATTTTTTATTAATGGCAGCAGTAAATAATAATGACAATACAAAGTAAATAGGGCAATATTGTCATCCCAAGCTTATGGGTACTGTCCTTCTAATCACAATGCCACTTTGCGTGTGGTGAAGCCACCTAAAAAATATTAGGTAGTCCCCACCAATTCCTTCCATCTCAGGTAACATACAAATAAATAGCCACCCAATAGGGACTTGTGCCTTAAACAAATTATCTAATATTTTAATGATACAAGGGAACATTTAGCGTTAATTGCATAAAAAGTGTAATTTAAACATACAGTTCAATTACCTTTTTTCCTTGATGGCATTAGAGTTGTTCCTAAATTCATAAAACCTTTCATAACAAAGTTTCTCCTAACTGTGTCCATGGCAACTATAGCCGTTGCTATAGCATTCAAAATAAACAACATGGAGTGTTTCAGTTATGAAATCTTCTTAACACAGTAAATACTTCAACTCTTCATTTTTTAAGGACATTTTTATCAGCAAACAAAGTCTAAGCTAAGTTTTTGTGTTTCGGTTTCAACACTTTCATAGCCTACATGATTTACCCAATGTGAAACATCCATTCAAGTTTTATTAATGTGTTATTTGAAAAGTTAATGACTGGCCAAATTTTCTCAAGAGTTAATTCAGGATATTTTGAAAGGAAAAGAGTCACAAGAAGTCTCACCACAGCAGCAAAGGTTTTGGCATCCTTGAAGAAGAGCAGCAAAAGCTCCGTTAGGACAACATGACTAGGAGCCCAGTTCTTCCTCACTCTCTTCTTATTTTCAGTAATTTTCGTCTTGTTTAGTGTTCCCTCTCGGATGATATACTGTTTTAAGAAGAGAGAAGAAGGAATAGATTACAAAATGGGATACAATGGACCAACACATTAGATGTTTTAAAATAAACATGCATATTATAAATTACAGTTTGAACATGTAATTTCATTTTATTCAATGGCAGAAATAGCAATGTGTTGGTACTCATGCCTTTGTTCTACGGTTTAAATGCTTTGGAGGAAACCTTTTATCTTTGCTTTTTCAGTTGCAATCCACATTTATTAAATCTTGAAAATATACATTTTAATCAAAATAAAATAACACGCTTTAAAAAATATTTTGTTTGAGTAAATGTAGAAATTTCTTTTCAGCAATACTTTTACCAGTTGCAGTCAGTTTATTTGGCAGGGGGAGTGCCTTAATCATATGATTTGAAGAGAGTTGAAAAGGTACTTAAATGAAAAATAAATGTTTTGTATACAATTGTATGGCAGTTGTTTTCACCAGCTTAATCTAATTGTAACTACAAATGCATTGGATTCATTGTGAGAGGATAGTTCAAGCATTGGTGTTTTCTTCCTCAAAGAATACTATCAGAGAACTGGGGAAATATAAAAAGGAATGAAATGAACTTAGCAGTGAGCAGATGTAACTGGGTATTTTGTTATGATTGGGATGGGGAATTGTCAAATTCTGAATTGAAAATAATGGCATCTTCATATGGGAAAATACCAACATGTAGTTCTGGCAATTGAAATGGGGGGAGCATAATTTGGACACCAAAACATAGAAACCAAATTGAATGAAGAGTTATATGACATTACCACATGTTTATCTCACTATTCTCCTTCCTGTCCCACGACACTAGTATATGAGACTTCCCTACATCCATAGAAGGGATTACATCCAAGTACCATATTTCCCGATCAATTAAACAGACATTTTTAACTCCAAAATATACTCTAAACCCAAACCCGCATCTTATGGGCAGAGGTTATATGGGTATGATATTGTCCTATTAGTCACAAGCAGAATTGCTTGCAAAAATACTTCCTATTACATATTTTTCCCCTCATCAGTGCTAGTAAATTGTTGTTCTTCATCCAAAATTTGATAATAGCATATTTTCTTGAGCCAATAGTAAGCAATAGCGATTTAACATTTCTTTGACAGTATTTCCTAAAATATTCCCAGATAAATCATAAATGCATACAGAGTAGCACATTTAGTTTCTTCTCAAAGTGTCCCAAACATGCCAAACTTCCAGATTAACTGATATTGTTCATTGTGCCACCAGTGAAATTATATTCCAAAATTGAAAAATTTTAATATACTTAATGGGGATCTCAAGTATACATTTCAATATATACACAAAACCCAAAGGAAACCTGGTCTGATATTTTGCTTTACTAGCGCTCTAGTTATTTCTATAGTATTGTCCTAAACTACAATTGAAAATTTTATTTTGGCAAATTCTATTTTCTTAACACATCATTATTTTGATGTTAACATCCACATCTGTTCAAGGAACTGTATCATTTATTTCTTTGAGAGATTTATTTGCTCCTAGTATGTGTTGGAATGGCTTTAATAAAAGTGCCATTACATATATATCATTATCAATGCCTAGTTGGTAACTTATATTAAATCAATTCTTTTTCCCTCCCCAGACATCATTCTTCTCTCAAGACCTTTCAGTCTGACCTGAAGAAGGCCTCAGAGTAGGCCGAAAGCTCAAACAATCTACAATGCGAGTGTTCTTTTACGTGTTATCTATTTTATTCTGTATTCTATTGTGCCGCCCAAATGTTATATTGCTCTCGTGAGTACTTCCACATCATCTATGTATATATAAATATATATATATGAGCCGCTTATTTTGAAAGTGGCCTAACTCCATTTATCTTCAAATCGAGATATTTAAAGTTTTGTGTTTCAATGAATTTAAAAATATACGTATAGGATAATAATGATTTATACCACTTAAGCGTATCTAAGGATGTTAAATTTAAAGTTCCTGTTAAAATAGTGGCAATTATTAAGTAAATAACGTGCGTTTTCTTATCAAGAATGGAGTTGGGCCACTTTTAAAATTAACAGCCAGATTCACTATATAATTTAAAGATGCCCAAGTCCATTCAACATAATTTATGCGATTCAAAACATTTTTTAATTTTTTACAGAACAGAAAATTACAAACATAATTTTATTACAAAACAATACTATTCGTCTACATTTTGTGTGTATGAAAGGGATTTGAAGAAATCATGATGTTCTGGTGTTATGTATCGTAATAGGTCAATGATGTCCTTAAATTTTGCTGTTGTAATTTGTCTAATATTTTATACAATGGTGTCAATACAATATTTTTGAACTATCTTAGTCTACCCCGATGTGGTAATAAATTCAGGACTTTGAAATTTTCATTCTCATTCATAGATGTCTTATGGAAAATTTTATATAGTTCATTTCTGACAAAACGCATCCAACATATTCTTAGTCAGTGAACTAATTCTCCATCAAAATTCTTTACCCTTTTAAAAATTGCGTCCTCTAATAATTTTGTTGATAAAAAATCTTCCTGTCTCATTTCATTTACAATAAAATTATTACCCTTCCGACACTTTTTAATAATCTTGGGGGACGCACAGTAAATTATTTTTTTAAATCCCATTTCTACCACGCCAAAATCTCTATAATTTGGTAAAAACGAATGCCCTGATATTAAAAATTTATGATCTATGATTTCCACATTATCATCCAAAGTTTGGACAATTTTTAACCACATTAAAGCTACTTTAATGTTTCTATTTTGCCCGGTGCACATGTCACTGTAAGCTATAATATGTCTTTCACTTCTTAAATTTTTAATATGTTTTAAGATGCATGAAACAACTTCTTGAGCACCTCTGGATGCAATAGTTTCATCCCGAACGTACATGTAAACATTATCGTTATGAAAATTGTGTATACCAAAATTTAGAATATACATATTGCGTTTGTAATATGCTACTGAGGTAGTCAGCTTGGGATACGGTAATGCTTTTTGCAAGTCCAACGAGAAAGCAAAATAATACTTCGAATTACGTGATACTTTCTCCTGCGCTTGTTTTAGTGAATTTCTAGCTGATTCTGCTAGTCTTAAATGGACATCGTGTTCTTCGGTGAGTTTATTCTTTTCTTCATCATTATTCGATGCTTTAATTTTAATGTTTAATAAGTCGCATTTTTGGCATGTATCTTTGCGCGGTTGGTGGAAATGTAAATTAAAATTTTTAAAAAATATTTTCCTATAAGTCCACTCATTAACGGCTTTTATACCACTTTTCTCGCAGTGAAGCTCGTATAAATTAAACATTTTCCTGATAGATCTGGATGTAAATAATTTCTATTAGGATTATGAGATCTGGTATAATGGGATTCAAGATTAGGGAAACTTTCAATTTGTTTTTGGACGTGCTTTTTCGCTTCTTCGGATAGTTGTCTTGGTGATCCAAGCATCCTCCCACGTATATCATTGCCCACATTTGCAGAGTTTAGTACTCGTTTTAAGCGTCCTTCGCTAACTTTAAATGTATCCAAAATGAATTTTTTACACATGGAAATTTTTCCGTTTCTAGAACGTAACAAATATCCAAAACTAAAATTTCTTGGTGAACCTTTTCCATTTGTTGGACGTCTTCGTTCTACAATTTTACGCTCGACAACTTCGTGAAGTAATACATTTTGTTTGTTAAAATCTACCAAACCCCAAAACTTCTAAACATCTTCCTTCTTTCTTCTTCATTGTAATTTTTTATGCAAGCATTCCGACAACCACAATCTTTGTTTTCGAAAATTTTTTCAGGAACAATATTTCCGGTGTTAGTGCAATATCTTTTTCCCGAATTTCGTTTAATCTTTCGCACTTTTTGGATGTATGGTGCATCTTTTCTATATTATTATTCGGATCTCCATCCTCTGAAGACGAATATTATTGTACAATTCGGTTTCTTTTCGATTTAAAAAAAATTATTTATTACTATTTCCTCGTCACTATCTGAACTAATTAGTAGTCTTGTTCTGTTTTTCGTCATGGGTGAAATGATTTATAAAATTTAATAGTAGATTTTAAGTTTTATATTAATTAAACGTACAGGTTATTCAACTAACGCAATTGTCCCAAAAATTAGGTTAACTTGTAAATACTAATCATTAATTGGAATTACCTTCATCACTGCTTTCCGACATTATCAATAGTAAAATATCTTGAAGTAAGACGTATAAATGGAGTTGGGCCACTTTCAAACTACACGGCTCAGTTATTTAATTAACTCGGAAAACTTATGTGGGAAAAATTTATTGTATTAGCACTGAATATAAGCAACCTGAAATGCTTCACTGATATATAACATGAAGTTGTACATGTAACCATGGTAACCGTCAAAAAGTTGAAAAATGGAGTTAGGTCACTTTCAAAATAAACGGCTCATATAGTGAAACTTATTTCTCATTTTAATTATTAATGTCTGCTGCTTCATCTAATAAATTCCACCAAGAAAAGGGTGTATTGGACTAATTCACGGCATTAATTTATATAGATAGGCATTATGTAAGCATTAACTATTTACAATAGTTACATAATTGCTGTTGTTTAAAATACAAACAACAACATAACATGCAATAACTCTATTCATATTGTAATTAAATATTGAAGGTGGTAGCAAAATATAATGTTTTTCTTACTCACCATATTTCCATCCCAGAGTTGGGGCCAGTCTTTGCTCCCTTTCCCTCTTTCCCCTAAGATTTTCACCTCACCAACGCTAAAATTCAAATGGAATGAGCTCTGTTAAAATCATGAATTAAAATTGGCACATAACTTAAGGCAAGACTTGAGTTACATCAAATGTAACTGAATGTGCAAAATGTGCGACAGAGTCACAGACAAATTAATTACAACACACAGTCAATCAGACAGAATTAGTAGATTGCATGACTGCATTTGAAATTAATGTAAACAGAGGGCATAGTTTTACTGCCAAGAATCACATTTTATAAATTATGTACTCACTCATAAAGTTGCAATTAATGTGTGATTGAATTTAGAGGCAAAAAGCAGAGTAAAAAATGTTTGAATATGGTTTAAAAATTAAAAACTAATGAAGTATAAAACATTTAGCAAAAGTAATGAAAATAATCTATTATTAATAAAAAACTGAAAATCACTAAACCACTCCTTGTCCTATCATTTATGGACCTGAAGTGTGGGAAACAATTTTACCGTGGCATGAATAAGTTTAAATTAAACCTATGAAAGGGAAAAGGCATTTTTAAAACTGGAAGAGTTTTCAGCACTAAATACCCAGTCTGAAATGGGCTTTTGGAGCCATTTTTTAAATTTAATTTTTTGAAACACAAGCTGCATTTGTGAAACCACTATTCTTTGAAATCATTCAATTATTTTTCTTAACTTATGTTTTTAAAGGGGATATGATTTTGTTGAAATGTTAGCTGTCTCGTTAAACTGTTTACGGCTATTGGAGTTTTTTCAATTATTCAATACTATTAGCTGTAAAAGCTCAATTAATTCATTATTAGGGATATGATTTAATTAAAGAAATTTCAATCTGTTCATGTTTTTATTTTTCCTGAGGAAACAGAGATGAATCGCAGCTGTTCATAACTACAAACAAAGCAAACTTCTGCCTCCCAAAATGGAGTAGTATTTGTTAGGGGAGCCAGCCAACAGCTGTTGTATTTTACATCATGTAAATGTAGGTGATCTGATGAGATTATAATTTTCAATGAATAAGGGACGAAGGGTGGAGATAAACCCAGCATCGGTATTTGCTTACTACTAAAAAAAACACCAAGGGGTCACACAATTATAGTGTCCCATCTCATGGACAGCAGACTCCACTTTTTAGGCCCTAAATACTAAATAAATAATAAAAAAAATACCCATAATACTAAAAATATTCTCTCAATGCCAAGATTTGAACCCAGATCCTCCTTGTGGTGAGAAGCCAGTATATCAGCCATGGCAACATCTCCAGATTCCGCCTTCACAAAATGCATGGACCACAAAACAACTCACCCTGGATCCCCGATGACCATGGATCGCGTTTTGGCGGCCCTTGTGGACCTCCCAGCTCGCAGTTCCTTATCCAGCATGCTGTCTCGCAGCTGGATGAGCTTCCCGCCCTTCTCCCACTGGTTCATCTTCATCTTCACAAGGGGCATCACGGCCACCATGTCATCCCTGCTGACGCCCACGAGGGCACCACTGCTGCTGCCCTCCCTCTCCGTTGCCTCCCTGGAGCCAGCTTCTTCCCCACCCGAGGATCGGCCAGAGATGAAGGAATCAGATCCGGCCGGCGAGCCAGACACTCCTGCCCCCGGGGGTGGGGTCTGTGGATGAATGCCAGGAGAGTGAGACAAGGAAGGAGACCCAGAAAAACACTTCATACCAAAGGCCAATAAAACACTTGGGACTTTCAAATGGGAAGGATTGCCTCTTGATGAATTACATTATTGCTTAACTCAACCAATAATCATTTGAACAATAATTACATTGATTATGCCACCACAGTTATATTTGTTAGGTGAGGGTAGAGCTCACCTAATACATAAAAAGACTACTTATTATTGGGAAATCTATTGGTTAAGGTAGGTTTTTGAATGCACACAGCTACCAAATAAATATCTTGTCTCTCCTTACAAGACACAACCCAACATCCTACTCAATGTACAAGCTCCTCTCCATTTCTGTGTACTTCTTTCCTCCCTTCATCCCATCCAACATCTCTATCCTGTTCCTGCCCTTTCCTTGTTTGCCTAATATTCTCCCCTCTATTACAGTCTTCAACATCTCAATGCCAATCAATATGCACTTGATCCATTTTTCCTGCCTCCGTAGGATTTCTCCCGACAACCCTCTCCTCACCCACCATCTCCAGTACTTCCTCATTTGTTTTCCTTCTGTCCACTTCACCTTCTCCAAACCCACATTTCAAAAGCCACCATCTATGCATCCTATCATCCTTCTTTTATGACCATGTTTCCATACCGTACATAACTATGACCTATATCAAAGTTTTACCAAGCCTTTTCTAAAAATTCTTACTCAACATCCCTGTCATCAATTCCCACTTCCTCTTATGTTCCTACTACTTTGACCATTTTGATCCAAAACACTTCTAAGATACATCCACTGTTCCACCTGCTCTAGTTTGTGCCCTGCTATTTTAATGTTTAACTTAAGACTTTCTCTGTCTAGCCTCAAACCTCAATTTATTTTTTATTAGGTAATCTACTGGTTAAGGTAGGTTTTTGAATGGACACAACTATCAAATAAATATTTTGTGACTCCTAACAAAACACAATCCAGCAACCTACTCTATATCAGGTCTCACTTCATCTCTGTGTACTTCTTTCCTCCCTTCATCCCGTCCAACATCCCTATCCTGTTCCTGCCCTTTCCTCGTTTGCCTAACATTCTCTCCTCTGTTACAGTCTTCAATATTTCACTGCCAATCAATACGCCCTTCATCCATTTTCCTGCCTACACAGGTAAGCACAATATGGAATGTGAAATTTACTCATCAATAAGATAAAAAAGGGGGACTGCTTTGTTATTCCCTGCACCACTTGAGGTTTCACAGGAAGATCTGATACCCAAAAAGATCAAATTGGGAAAATCTGAGGTCGTCCAGAGATTCACAAAATGGAACCTTAACCCTCCAAATCAATCCAATTTTATTTTTATTATGGCCTGAACACATTTCTTAAGGTTAAATTGCTAAGTTAAGGCAATCTGCTCACATGAGCGATAAACTACCACAACTCATGATGGATCCATACTGCTTCTGAGAATTACTGTTGTATAGGTTAGTTGATGGACAACTGTTTCGCCCCCAGTCCTGGAGGCATCTTCATGTCGAGGTGACCTGAAGATGATCCAGGACTGGGGATGAAACAGTTGTCCATCAACTCATCTACACAACGGTAATTTTCAGAATCAGTGGGTCCATAATCAGATGGCCATCGCAGAAGCCTAAAGATTAATTTCTACCACAACACACATTATTTTTCTAAAGGATATGAGGCTGAAAATATTATTTTTACATTCAGACATGCCAACTCTCCCGATTTAAGCGGGAGACTCCCGATTTTTCCTTCTTACGTTCTTGATGAACTGTTCAAATTGTGTACTTAGCTTAACATGTTAATAAAGTGTGACATTCATTAAAAATTGGCAAAGTGTCATAAAGGGATTAAGGTGCCATGCAAATATTGTGGTAATTAAAAGTGATTACTTCGTGATACACTTCTAAAAATCTCCCGATTTTTCATTTTTGAAAGTTGGCATGTCTGTACATTTATGACGTTGCTCAATTGCAGGCTGTTTGGAAAAGGAATAATTTGACCATATAGGCATTTTTCAACTTCCAAAACAAATTGAAAAAAACATCAAGCTGTAGGGGTTTGTGTTGCAACAATGCCATCATTCACTTCATGCTCACTTGAATTCTCCGGTAAATTAATGCAAACATTGCACAATAAATGCAGATGGAAAGAAAGTGACCCAAACGTTTCCTGCTGGTGTTGACCTGCTCTAAATCTAACCCCTATTCACTTTCATTCCAAAGATGAGGTGATGGTACAGGAAGGCTTTCACAGCAACATAAAAGCTGAACATTGAAATGGATCCCTTGGTTTGACTTCAGAAATGACGAAATAGTAAAATCCCATCTCAATCATTTAGGGGAGTGTTGCGCAGCACTTTGAAGAGAAATAGCACTGGACAGAAGCTGCATTACAAAAGTAATAAGATAGGATTGGGGAAGAAATGATAACTGATGATATGCAGAGCATGTAACATGCAAATAATGAACATTTTACACTAATTGAACTACTTGGAATTTTAATATTATAAATATGATAATAGTGCTTTTGTATTTCCTCAACAATATTCACATTTCTTCCTGTACAGGCACAGAATAGATAGACCAAAACATTTTTCGGAGCCCATTATTTATTGAACTACATTTAAAACTTCTAAGAGGTCAATTGGATTGGTAAATAATGCCAAAGCATAAACGATAGCATTACATATATCTTGTAGTCAATGTATGTGTGGGTTGCCAAATCCCATGGTAATAGCACTAGACAGACATGAAAGTCAAAAGGTATATCAATACCAGAAATCAAATATTAAGATACATTTATGAGATTGATTTAATGTTCATGGGCAGTATCTATGAAGTGACTTCTGCTGAAGGATTAGCTGCAGAGGTAGGGATGATTATATGGCAAGTGAGAGAAGGGAAAGGCACATAGGGGTTGATTATGAAAACATACCAATATGGAAGAGGTAAGAGTGGAGACAAAGACATCAGACCTTTGTGGTTTAGGTAGAAAATTTCACTATAACAGTTTTCAACTTCTAATTTGTCTCCACTAAAGCCTTCGAGACCAGAATTAATATCATTTTTGGTAATCTACCAGTTAGGGTAGGTATTGGATGGACACAACAGCCAAACATTTCTCTTATCTCTCTCCAAACAAAACACAAACCAACATCCTACTCTACAACAAATTCCATCTTCATCTCTGTATACTTCCTTCCTCCCTTCATTCCATCAAACATCCCTATTCTATTCCTTCCTCACTTACCTAACATTCTTCCCTCTATCTCAATCTTAAACATCCCATTGCCAATCATATTGCTCTCTGCATCCATTTCTCCTGTCTTCTTATAATTTCTCCCAAAATCCTCCTCTCTCCCACCATTTCCAGCACCTCCTCATTTGTTTTCCTCCTATATACTCCTATCATCCTGCATAAGATACCTAATATCTTCTCATGCACTGATTTGTAGCATTTTATCATATAAACTAATATTTATGTTCATATTGATGGGCCAAGGAGAAGAAAGGCATTAAGACACATATTAAATGCTGATAGTGACAAGTAAAATTCTTAAATCCCTATGTAAATATTAAACTAGGAAATTTTAGAAGATTGATTAATATTCATAAGAATGGAAACCTCCGATAACTGATGCTGACAGCAGTATTTATCCATGATTAAAGCTGAAAAAATCCTAATGGTCACAGAGGAAGTTTTTCCAAACAGGGAATGAACATTTAGACTAAATAATTTAACTAGAACAGTATTTCATTTTTGACAACATTCATCTTTTTATTTTAAAACATGAATGATTTTAAGCAATCTGATAGCAAAGAAATACATTTTTGAATCACATCTTATGGCAATTATTACCGCCAATTTCTAATGAGCTCTGTTTACTTTCAACTGAAACTGAAAATTGCAAAAAATGAATTAGGATAACTCTGAATGCTAGATAGACATGGTTGATTACTTGATACATGATAACATGGTTGCTTACTTTATAATACAATCAAAAGATCAAATATTTGAATCCTACATATATTTACTGGAATAATATTCCTTCATGAATCATCATTTATGGTCCTAAATGATCTTATCATCATTTTAGTGCTTTATTTCTGACGCTTCTATAAAAGATTAAGCTGTTTGTGTGTGACTAGCTAACATCTACTCTTTTAACACTTCTAATTGCCTTGTTGAAGGTTATTATTAGGTAATCTACCGGTTAAGGTAGGTTTTTAGATGGACACAACTATCAAATAAACATTTTGTAACTCCAAACAAAACCCAATCCAGCAACCTACTCCACATCAGGTCCCTCTTCATCTCTGTGTACTTCTTTCGTCCTGTCCAACATCCCTTTCCTGTTCCTGCCCTTTCCTCGTTTGCCTAACATTCTCCCCTCTATTACAGTCTTCAACATTCCACTGCCGATCAATCAATATGCCCTTCATCCATTTTCCTGCCTCCATAGGATTTCTTCAACAAACCTCTCTCCCCACCCACCATCTCTAGTACTTCCTCATTTGTTTTCCTTTCGGTCCATTTCACCTTCTCCATTCTTCTCCACACCCACATTTCAAAACCCTCCAATCTATGTCTATCCTCCTGCTTCAGCGACCACGTTTCCGCACCGTACATAGCTACGCTTCATCTCAGAGTTTTTAAGTCTTGTCTTAACATCCCTATTTTGAATGTTAAACTCATTCAATGAAGTATTACTACTTGCATGAACTATTAAGAGAAAGCCTAAGTTTACACATTGTCTGCAGTCACCCCTATCTCTTCCCCTTCAAGAAAACTATGAAGCAAGCAGATACTCAAGACCCAACTTATGAAACATGTTTAGATTAAGATGTAAGCATATTTTGCTTTCAATGTGGTGCAATGTAAACACATTTATGCTGGAATCAAACATGCCCTCCATGGCATTAGGGGAAATTCATCAGGGATAACCACAGATGCAAAGTATTCAAATATTGTTCACCTGAGGAGGAGAAACAACGCTGACCTCGGGCAGTGTCCACGATGACTCGTTGCTGTTTTCCTCAAAGAAGTAAACTCTGCCTTCCATGTCATTTGAGGAGTACCACTGGAATAATAAGAGAAAGGGGAAGGGAAAAAGAGAATTAATTGAGACATTCATCAATTCAATTTGCTCTCATTAATACCAAAATGAAATGATGCATTTCAATGCAACTCATGAGTTTGAAACCTTGTAAGTGCCATAAACTTGTCATCTATCTAACTTATGGATTATCTCTCGTGACAAGAAGGACCATCTTATTCATTGGCCGCAATGAAGGTGTGAAAATCTTTGATATTTGCCAATATGCATTCATTTTCTAAAAGATTTCTGTTCGCCCTTCCTTCAGAGGTGAACAAAAATCTGTCCAGTATAAAATTCAACCGATTTCCCCATATGAGGCAGTGTTGTGGCAAGTTGAAATGAAATTTTGTTGTCTCCGACATAACTTTATGGAATTAACATATCGAAATGAAATGTTGGGCAATTATGACTCAAACGACATTATCCATGCTGCCACAACATTTATTAAAAGTAATTATTCATTTGGGTGGAAATAATTTATATATGTACCCACATAAACAGATGGATCATTCTATTGTTTCAGGCTCAACTTTGTGGAAGTTCATGTTCATTATTTATTTTATTAAGAACACGAATGTATACATCCACTGTTCTTTAAATTCATACAACTAGTTTTCAACACTTTCATCATCAGGTAGATGGTTTTATAAGGATGATGACGCCCAAACATTGGAACTAGTTGTACGATAATAAAGAACAGTGGATGTATACATTGTGTTCTTAATAAAATAAAGATGGATCTTTTCCAAGCTGAACTCAAGAGATCACCACAAAAAAAATAAACTTTCTGGGCCATAAATATATAATATTACTCATGAGGTAAATCAGACTAACTATCACATCTCATTGAAACATCTCATTATTGTCAAATAATATGAAACACCTAAGCGGTCACTGTACCAACATAACCAATATATATTGAGACAATTAAGGATGCATTGGAATGAAGATTTTATATTTATTTATAAATCTATTAAACTAAGGCCATTGCGTGTCTAAACTGTGAACCAAAAGCCATTGATGCAACTCCTTTTGGTAAAAACTAAAAAATTCATTTGGTGAAACCAACCAAGTTGAGAGAAACGATTTAAAAGTACCTGTAAATAGAATCTCAGCCAAAGATAATGGATCAGACGATACACAATACTTTTTGATGATTAGAGAAGTCCTTAATAAAAGAACTGAGTAGTTCCGTTAGTATTTCCAATTGTTAATTTCACTGGATACATTCTACGTGAGACCATAAACAAAACACTGTATATTGGGACTTGGGTATCAGCGTGAAGACAAATTTATGATGATAAACTCCCAGCTTATATAGATATGTAACTCACAAACCTTTTAAGATCCATCATCTTTTTCCTATCATAACATAACTCAGTATTTTACCATAAGGTCAAGTGAGTGTTGTTCAGTATTTAGGGAACCAAATGGTTCAAACCTGGCTTAATTCAGCCTTGTCTTGCCTTGTAACACATGGAATTCGTTGTACAACAGATCCAACAGCCCAGTCATTAACCATTATCAACCAATTTGGTATTGTTTCTGCAATATAACTGCTATACAATTATGAAACAATAGCATCAACAAAATTTTAATTTTATTATGAAATACTGATGACACTGACCTTCAATGGACATTTCTTATTGTCACATTATCTGGTCATAAAATGAATGATTTTGTAATCATTTAAGGGCTCATTGGGCTCCACAGACTAGATGAGCAATCAAATGCCTAAATATTTCTCTATGAAACCATCCAAATAAATGGAATGCAATCTGGCAAGATGTTGAATAAATTTTTCAAAATATACAATTACTACATATGAGATATAGCAGTAATTACGTTCCACACACAAATATATCAGAAATAAAACTTAAAGGACAAAACAGGCAATGAAAATTAATTAGCGCTCTAGAGGAGCAGAATAAAAACAAATGACAGAGATGTCTTAACTTCCTCCATCAATTATGAATGCAAAAACTCAAAGGAATGGTTATTCTGGGACAAAACATGATTTAAACGTATCAGTAATGCAAATTATGTTTTAGAATTATAAAAATTCAAAAACAGTGATAAAAAAATTGCAATTGCAGAAGTGCTGGAGGAAATATAACATTGATAGCTATTTTGCGATCAGCACTTTTACTAATGCATACATATTGGAATAAGGTCTGATGATAGCACAAACATGCAATCAAAAGACTTTGACCAGATCAGGATTTTGTCAACACCACCATATATACGTATTTAAATATTCTACACAATATAGAATGTTATACAACACAGGCAATTAATGTCATGGGACCATTAAATTATCATAATAAAGAAAACCAGAGCAATGGAGTGAAAATCATGGGAGGTCGGAGAGAATCTATCGGTTTGAGTAAAAACTTTGTTCGCAGATAACAAACTAAACTTCAGGTACACTTGTGCGTTCTTTCAATGCAGGTTGCAAATTGTACACCACTAAAATGGATAGGGAACGAATAACCTCTAAGACACAGTTTTGAAACTTGCAGAAATTAAAGTAAAACGGTAACACTCGAGGGCATACAAACATAAAACTATGATTGGAAATAAACTACACTTTCGGAGAAAAACAGAACATAACAATGCACGAACGTGTATGAAAAATGTCGAGAAATTCAAGAAGAAGGGAAAAGTGCAGTAATACAATACGCAGCTCCTTACACACAGCAATACGGGATGAATTGAAGTCTGTAATCAGGTCCAATGCCAATGATCGCGTTCATTTCATCATTACGAAGCAAAGCGGTTAATCACAATATTGTGTACGTTTTCAGACAGACTAGGACTGTTAAGTTTGTTTACGATTCTGGTGACCAAAAGTTGTTTGTGTTACCATGGTCTCCTCTGTTTGTTGACAACAAATTAGATTCCACTGTTGAGAGAGGAATACATTGAATTTGGCATAATTGTACAATTAAATGAATGAATAAGTATTGAATGCTCGAGAAAATAATAATTGCATTAAAGTTCCGCAACTATTTCAGTCGAGAAAAGCGACAAATGGAGTCTCAGGAGATTGAGGTGGTTCCACAACTCAGACGACCGAGGTACACATTAGGTATTTATTTATTTATAGGTGGGGAATGGGAAAGTATTATTCATTTCTTGTTCACAACAGCGTGCGTCGCCGTTTACCTCCTCAGCTGATCGCTCCGGGGAACCGCAGCCGACGTACATCGAGGAATCCTCCGGGTCGAACTTGGTGCATTCCAGGAACTCCTCTTCGTCCTCAACGGAGCACCAGCCGGACAGACCGCGCTTCCACGCCTCGATGTCGCTCGAGTAACTCCCCTTCCGCCTCCCCCGCACAAACACGCCCTTCCAATCACTCTCCTCCCCATCTTCCTCCTCACCATCTTCCACCTCCCCATCTTCAACCTCCTCCTCATCCTCCTCCCCGAACCTGGGCGACTCCACCCCCGACTCGGAGGCGCCCTCCACATCCGACGGATCCTCCACACTCCTCTCCGACAGTCTCCCGGCTTTGCTCTCCTCGCCCGAGGTCGACGACGCCACGCTCGCCTTGTCCCGCCCGGCCTTCCCGGGAGGGATCTTGGGCGACGCGGCGGGGGCTACAGGGCACGCGAACTTCCTACTTTTGCCACCTTCCCGAGGGACCTCGCACCCGCCGGTGACGCATCCCTCGCTTCCCGCCAGCGAAATCTTATCCCGCACACTTTTTTCTTCCGCAGACCACGCTTTATCCTTCCCGGCGTCTGACGAAACCACTGCCGCTTCTCCAGAAACTTCCATACCCAAGGGGGATTTGAGGTCCTCGGGGGATCCCTGAGGGGTCTCGCAGAGCTCGCGCGGGGTCGCGCTTTCCCTCCCAGCGGTTTTCTTTGCAGATTTACTGGAAGGAGACCCGTCCCTATCCTCGCCCACCGCCGTTTTGATGGTGTGATCCCCACCACCGCCTTCGACCCCAGCCCGTGGCTCCTTGGGCTTGAGATTCTTCCTGGGGGGCTTTGCCCTCGGGGGGATATTGGGGGGGCGCTGCTGAAGGGACACCTCGCCTACGGAGGATGACAGGGACACGTTGTCGCAACTCGAGGACTTGGCGCTGTGGTTTCCGCTGCTGCTGCTGTTGTTGTTGCCGTAGCCTCCGGTCGTGGGGATTTCCTGCGAAGAGGACGACGCCGAGGCGGAGGAAAGCTTGGATTCCGAGGACGTGGTCGACCTGAAGGAGTCGCTCTGCGAGACGCGGGACCTGTGACCTTCCGGGGTCCCCGGGAGGATGATCAGACCGTCGCCGTCGTCGCACGGCACGTCGTCCTCTGTGAACTTTGACCTCTTGGGCCAATCCTCCTCTTCCTCGGGAGGAAGACGGACGACTTGACTCTCCGGCCGGGTTGTCGGCTGGGTGGAGACCACATCCGAGCACCGTGGGGGTGGTTTACCGTTGACGGGGGACTTTGAACAGAGGGTCGTGGGGGAGACCCCATTCCTTCCCTCCTCCTCCACCTTGTGGGTTTTGCCCAGCACTTTCCCGGAGGAGAGATTGGAAGACGTCTTCCTGGGTACCCCATTCGTCTTGGGTAACTCCTCCGCGGCAGTTTCATTCTTGAGGATGACTTCGTTCTCCTTCGTATCCAATTCCCTCCACATTTTCCCTTTGCCAGACAAGCTCACGCCTTCGGAGATTGTCCGTCTGCTGTACGACGAGGGAACGATGTTGACGCACCTTTCCGTTTCCTCCTTGCTCCTATCCACCGCACATACGGCCTTACTATTATCCTTCAGACCCAGGGCCGACAGTCTCCATTCGATTCCCTCACCCCTCGCCCTTGAGCCTCCCCTGATCGACACGGCATCGCCGCCGTCCAGTGCCGCCCCATCCATTCCCCATATCCCTTTGTAACCACCTCCCCCTTTGACAGGTTCCGTGCAGCGGTCCTGTATGTCGAATTCTTTTCCATCTTCCGACGGCATCGGTTGACCGTCACCACAACACCATTCTCCGTTGAGACACGAGCAGGCGTCTTCGTAAATACTTATCTCCCCGCCGCTGCCCCTTCGGCCTCGATTCAGGGCCCTCTCGCAGGGCCCTCTTGGACCTCCCCTCAGTTCCACTTCCTCCTCCGGTCTCCTCCCGTCCTTCTCCTCCATGGTGACCCCGCCTTCTTCGTCCTCGACGGCGTCTCCGCTGGATCTCAGCTCCGAGAGCCAGTGGGTCAGGGGGGACTGATGTCGCGGGTCGGACGAAGTGGGTGGCTTGGGGGTGGAGGTGGCGGTATTCTGCAGTGCCGGCGAGGGAGTTTGATGCTGTACGGGTTTGCTGTATCTTCCGGTTGGGGAGGCCGGTTCCGTTAGTCTCTGGTAGGGTTTGGGGGACTGTTGAGGGGACGATCGACGCTGCGGGGGAGTCGGGGGCGTGGCCGACTTCCGCGAAGACGGAGGCGTCGACTGCGCACCACCTGTCACCGATGAACGTCGATTGTCGACGCAATCTTGTCCGTTGACGGGATGTTGGTCGCTGAAGGCAGACGGAATTTTGGAGGGAGCCTGTTCGCCGACGCAATTCTGACTTCTGAGATTAGGCTGACTTTTTTCCGAAGGCGACATGAACTGTACCGTAGACTTAGGAACGTTTTTAATCTTGTCCGAGGGGATCTGGGGGTTGGAGTACGCCACCTGTGGCGCGGGACACAGTTTCGCCCTGGCGGTCACCCTGTGATGCGCCGTAGGCATCTTCGCCTCCTGAATGCTCTCCGCTTCCCTCCCCACATCCTCCGGGCTATCAGCCGGGACCGCCGCAACATCCTCGGCGTCAAACCTGCGGTCTACTGAGGGATCGCTGCCCCTCTGGGACAAACTCTGATTGTCGCAATTCACTGCCTCGCCCGCCGTCTCCTCTGCCGGGCCTTTCCCCGACCCGTCCCCCCCGACGAAAGAACAGTGCCACTCGCAGGATGGCATGGACGTCTTCTTCTTAGGCTGGACGGCCAGCGAGGTGGACTGTCCATCCTCTCCGTCCATAGATCTGGTGATTGGCCCCCCACCCTGGGCGTTGGCCCGCCAGTGGTAGCTCTGGGACTTGGCCCTGGGGTACGTGGCCCTCGAGTCGAATGCGTTGGTCATGAGTCCGGATGGGGTCTGCACGGCCACGGATCTGACCTCGACAGTTGCCCTCCGACGGATCACTGACGTCTCCGTCCCTTCTGACGGTCTCCGGAAGGTCTTTTCCTGACCCTTTCTCACCGATCCTTCCCGGTCGGGGCACATCTCTTGGGGCCCCTCCTGGGTCTTCGTGTCCGGAGGGTTGGTGACCTCTTCCTCAGAGGGTCCCGTCGGACATGGCGTGTCCTCTCGTGTTGTCCGTGTCTCCACCTCGCACCGTTCCACTTTGGCCATAGCCCTGGGGGCGGGCATGGGCTTCTTAACTTCCGCGGTGATTGGGTTGTGGTTTTGGGTCGAATGGAGATTGTAGCCGTCGGCGATTCTGTTCCTGCCATGGCACTGCGTCGACGGCAGGGTGTAAGGGGTCGGCGGGGATCCCGTGGACGGTGGCGGTGAGGCCGAGGATGTGGAGGAGTAGGAGAAGTAGGCGGAGGAGGAGGCGGTTGACGGGGGGCTGTCCCAGGCGGGAGGGTAGTCTAAGCCCTTGGCGTCGCCGCACACCTGGGAGGTCTCGAGTTGTTCCCCCGCGTGAACGACCGCGTTCCTCCCGCCGATCGTCTCCCCTGCGGTCGCCCGACTTGGTCTCGGGGGCGGGGCCGGTCTGGCCAGCGGCACCCTGGGCGGTGGCGGGGCGCTGGTTCCGACCACGTGCCCCACCCACGGCGGACCGAACCCTAAAGCCCCCGACTGAGCCATTGTTCTCTCCTATAAATTCCTCCCTCTCTTTTATCGAAAGGGGACGGGCACAGCCCCTTTCTTCCTCAGTGTATGGGCTAATCGAAGGGTTCAGGGGTCATTCGGGCGGAACACCGTCTCCTTCTTATTTCGCGTGTTCTTCCCGGCCACTCCCTTCCTCCCGCACGTCTTTAAATACTCGGAAGGCGATTTGTTTTTTCACGCGAGAACCGGACACTCGCCTCGCTCCCAAGGAGTTAGCGAAGTGGAAGAGGTTGCGTCCTTCAGTGAGTCATACGAAAGGAGGAACACTTTGCTTTCCTTTCCCCGTCGAAAAACCCGCACACAATCATCATCTGGGGAATTTATGTTACCAATGGAAATACATTGAAGATCTAGATAAGATATTAAAAAAAATTCCACTAACATATGAATAGACGTCAACTTAAACAAAAAAGATAAGATAGCGTTAAATATAATAAAACGGAGGACTCGGATGGTGGAAGATATTTACTCCCACGGATGACTGCTTAAACTGGCGATTCACTTCGAACATACACGGAAGCATATCTATTTCTTGACAGCATTGCTAATTAAGACGTAGTTCAATAATTATACAGGTTTTACCACATACGCCGTTCAACGTGCGACGCGCTCGAATGGACACCAAGCAGACGAAAGTAAACAAAATCTCGAAAACAAGCAATTCTTCCAGATGTAATCCGTCACCACTTTCGCGTGATCACACACTTCTTATAATCCTTATTAAGAAAGACCACTTCACGGAGACATTTTTTTTTAAGTGTCCACATGAATTTTATCCGGCAATGGACGCGACTAACAATTTTAAGCACTGATCAGGCACGCTTTTTGTAACAAAGGAAAAGGGGAAAAACACAAGACTGATTCGTTACGGTACAAAAAGCTAATAAAAAAAGAGAGCACGTCCTTCGTCAAAGAAAAAAATCAACGTAGAAGAATCCAATGGAATGAAATGCACGAAAAATAAAAACAAAACATAATAATAATTCTCCCGCGTGAAATTGATAACATTAATAATACTTCACACCAAAAAAGCACACACTAAAGCACACTCTTCAAAAACGGTCGGAAATGGAATGGATGACACAGCATTGAAAATCCAACGTCCCCGAAGCACGTGACGAGAACAGCTGATGGTAGGAATTGAACACTGCGGGGGAAGGGAGTTGAAGACTTCGGAAGGCACGGACAGCGAAAAGGGGTGGGGGAATATATCACGGGGTGAGGGTCCCTCTCTCACGTATCCTCTTTCTTCTTTTAAATCCTCTCTCTCGCAAGAAAATGCAGGGGGCGGGGGAGAGGTTAGGTTGATATTAAACTCCGCTCCTAGTCGAATCCTCCTCCTCCACGTTTCGAAGGCGGCCCCTCGCCTCGATTAAGAAGTCCCCGAGTGCGGCCCGCGGGTGGTCGACTGGGGTCAGATTGCCGCTCCGCGTCCTGCTGGTGATGTCACCCGTCTCCCGACGGCGCTCAGGGGAATGTCGGGGGATCCGACCGGGGAGAGTGATCCAGGGGGCGGCAACTTGGCGACTCATGTCAAGCCAGTGCTCCGGTGGAGGGAGGCGGTGTAGGAAGTGCGCGTTTGGTCGAACGGGACACACGACCACGGAACATGCTAAAGGGGCCGACTCCTCCTCCTTCCTCTGCACGATAAATGCAAATAACTTTCCTCCCGGCGCGCGTAACAAAACTTAGTGCTCTCCCCCGTAAAAGACAGAGCGACCCACTGCCGCCTGCGCCACTGACTGACTGACTAGACTCCTCTCTACGCCGAGGCGCACTCTCGCGCCGTCGACGAGTTTTGACTTTCGTTCCGTTTTTCCCGCACGGCGCCTGCGCAGTAGGGAACTCTGCTCGTTCCACCCTTCCCCCCCCCCCCAACACACTCACTCTCTCTCCTTTTAACTCCCCCTTTCCCTTCCTTCCGCTCCCTCCCCTATCAAACCCCTATCCCCGCCTTCTCTCCTCCACGTTTCCCTCGCCTCTTTACCGTAACTCTAGTCCCGCGCTGCTTACACATAACGTGAATGCAAACGCCGTAACAATTGCATTAAATACACGTGTTATACGAGTACTGTTTAGTGCTGATTCCCTCACCCCCTGACATTTTTGTGTAAGGAATTGTGTGAAACTTTGGTTTCTGGGCCAGGAAGCGGGCATGTGTGTGTATATATACACACACAAACACATACACACTTATATATATATATATAAATTATAAACACACAACCATAGAATTTTTAAAATTTAGAAAAATACAAAGAAAGGACACTCACATATGTAGTTTACGTTTCGACGGCACCACCGTCGTCATCAGAATCTGATGACGACGGTCAGAATCTGATGACGACGTGGTCAGAATCTGATGACGTCGGTCGTGTCATCGAAATGTCAACTACATGTGTCTTTCTTTGTGTTTATATGTTTTAAAAATTCTCTGTGTGTTTACATATTTGTGCGTCGCCGAAGAGAGTTCAATTTCAAAGATATATATATATATATATATATATATATATATATATATATATATATATATATATATATATATATATATGCATATATATTTATTTATTTAATTGGCAGTTTTGTCCATCCGAAAATCGGTAGATTGCCTGATAAATTAAATTATTATATATGCATGCATAAATACATTGCCCCTTATACAATATTTGTGCAATATTTGTGTTTTTATCCATATTCCATATTTCAATATATATGCGTGTATGTATATATATATAGTATGTTACACGTGATATTGTAAGTGTACGATTTCTACATACACGTACACATATAAGTGCGTGGTGCACGCCCTATTCACCCCCTTTCCCACATTTTGCCCCCCCACCCCCCAAAGTGCCCCTGCAACCCTTTCTCCCCTCGGAATCCTTTCCACTTAATACCCTCCCTCCGCTCTCCTCTCCCCCCGTGACGACGGAGCCTTGACGTCTTCAATTCCCCCGCTCATTCAGTAGCTCACGGCCTCCTCGGCAGGAGGAGGAAGCGGGGCTCCTCCTCCTCCCCCCTTCCCGGCCTCCACCTATCTCCCCCTCCCTCTCTCTCTCTTTCTCATTTGCTCCATTGCATTATTAGTCTCTTTTTCCCTCACGGGGCGCGACTTTTCAGCGTGATGACAGAGTACCCTTCAACGCTGCTGCTCTCCTCCGCCGGAAACTCCTTCAGACGACTACATAAGCCGGAGAAAAGATAAACGGAGAAACGCCCTAACAGAATACTGGCAAGTTTTAATATTCCAGCAAAGACTACGCTCCAGTAGACAAGGGGTTGGTCCGAGTGGGGGCTTATTCCTGTTAGAGAGTACAGCGGCATTCGGACATAAGGATATGCCAATAGTATATTTTTAATTGAACCCCAACGGCAGGAGGTTGATACATGATTTATAAAAGGAGAGCAGAGGACCTTACTCGAAAGTGTTTTTGGACCAAAATGGTCAAAGTAGTAGGGATGTAAGGAGAAGAATAGCGTTAGGGAAAGAAGATTTCACAAGGAGGTTGTTGTTGATAGGGACGTTGGGTAAGGTTGTTAAGAAAGGGCTCGTCAAAACTCTGATATGGAGCGTAGCTATGTACGGCGCGGAAACGTGGTCGCTGAAGCAGGAGAAAAAATGTAGATTGGAGGCTTTTGAAATGTGGGTGTGGAGAAGAATGGAGAAGGTGAAATGGACCGAAAAGAAAACAAATGAGGAAGTACTGGAGATGGTGGGTGAGGAGAGAAACCCTAAGGATGGAGGAAAAATGGATGAAAGGCAGTATTGATCGGAAGTGGGATGCTGAAGAAGGTAATAGAGGGGAGGATGTTGGGAAAACGAGGAAAGGGAAGGAACAGGATAGGGATGTCGGACGGGATGAAGGTAGGAAAGAAGTACACAGAGATGAAGAGGGGCTTGTTGCAGTGTTGGTAATACCAAATTGTTTTTTTAGAAGAGGCATGGAAAAGTCTCTGTCCATACCAAGCATACCAAAAACGGTAGAGTATCAATGGTAACAAAGAGAGCAGCCAGCAGTAATTAGAGCGGGCGAGTTAAAGAAGAAAACTAAACTAGAGAGAGGAGTGAGTACGTAACGGCTGATCCTTATCACGCTTGAAATTTGATGAGTGCATTGCGAAGTCAATGCACTCTGGGAGAACAGATAAATATAGTAAGTAGCGATTTTCGAAAGGCCTTCCAAGAATACTATCTAACACGAAGGAGGGGGTGAAACTGCTAAACCTCCAGATAAACAAGATTAATCCTAAGAATTAAGGGCTGCAATCAAAGAAAGGAATGAAATATCCTGAGTACGACTGGGTGAAGGAAAACAGGAACAAGGCTATTGGAAGAAGAATGGGTATGGAGAAAACGAATCGAAGGAGGGCGCGTGGGAAGGAGATACTGAGGGAATTAAAAGATTGGCATGGAGCAGGATAATTGATGGGAGAGTTGTAACAAAGCAGGTCTCGGATTGACCATCCGCAATGATAACATGCGTAATTGAAAGTATTCATCGCTTTATAATATTCCATACTTGTTTAATTAAAATTAGCAATCTTCTAGATGATGTAGTTGCATTGAAACTGGTCGTATTAATAAATTTTATTTTTGTGGAAAATTGCTAATTTTAATTAATCATGTTATTCCACCACATCACGCCTGAAACGTCTCTTTTTATCCATACTTGTTGTTACAGTCTCATAACGATTGCCACATACACCCGACATTTTTCACGAGATTTTTAAACACATATCGGAAAAGATGCTTGTGAGATGAAACCGGTAGGAGGAACAGTAATAAGGGTAGAATATTACAAGGTGACCCATTCTCAATTCATCACAAATTTCGCAAAGTTAATTTACCATACATCTCTTTGATACTAAATGAAGAATATCTTCTACGTTTATCCGCATACAATATTTACTCGCGGATCAGGTATCACGACGTTCAACGCCATCATCAGGCGAAAAATGCGGAAGAGTAGGCAGGCATGTAGAAAACCTGTTTTTAGGATACAGTATATACATATGCACACAAATATAGTATATATGTATTTATATGTGTACATGTATGAAAATATTGTATGTTGAATATATATAGTACATATATATATATATATATATATATATATATATATGTACCCAGTACTAAGCCCGACGGCGTGTGAATATTCACACATCAGGGTAGGGGGGCCCGTTTATGGTTTCCCAGGAAGATCTGGTACCCGAAAAATCAACTAGCTTGGGTGGAGCTGCAGGTGAGTGCCTTGCCCGGGAATCGAACCCGGGACCCTCCGGTTAGTAGTCCAACGCTCTACCCACTGGACAACCGCGACCCACATATATGCTTTCATTTTTTATATTTATAAATAAGGGCGAGCGTTGTTGAATGTTGGGAGGAAAAGATCACGCATGTTGGACGAAACGAAGGGTGGTAGAAAATGCGTTAAAATTAGATTAAATTTAAATTGGCGCTAGATTACAGAGGCCAACAGTGTTTTTGGTGTCGGAGCTTTTAATGTTGATTTAAAGAACAATTGGGGTGCTGAATCCAATTATGACACTAGTTTTTTCCTATCAGCTATAGTTTTCAAGATATAGATATGTTGTTACTTACGTAAAAAAATCTTCTACATGATGATATGGGAATATTATATTAATAATTATTTTTAGTGTCGTGCCAGTTTGGAGAGGCTTAGATGCAAAATCACTCGGTAACTAAAAAAATTCTACCTTGATCAGTAAAACTACACCTAATAAACTATAAAATGTACAAAATACGTTCTTAAATTTAATTTTTATTAATCAAATAAATCTTTCAATCACAAATGCAACAAAAAAATCTTCACTACTCCGACTCAAATTTTCATCCCAATGGAACAAAATTACAAGAACAGCCATCACGGTTTGTCACATTTGAATACTTATCAGAAAAAATATAAGGTTCTCCGAAATCACCATTGTGAACATGTACAGGAGAATATTACAAATGAGACGAATACACAATAATTATAATTAATAATAAAGACCTATCACGACAAATTTATAGAAATATATGATTTTTTTACAATGTAGACCAATTCCAAGAGTGAGTTCATTGTTCAACAAACTTTCATGTACCTTCCGTCATTATCATATCGCACTCGGCGAAGAAGGCGTTTTGGAACCAGTGAGCTGGGAATACAGTAGTCTATGGGGGTGTGTTGGTATGTAAATTCATAGCTGTAGTCATGCGCTGGAGGTCTCGCCAAGGATTCTATTCAAGCGATCGCTTGTGTCTCAGTCCATGACATGATTCCTTATGGCAGTAGCTGCCATTAATGGGAGACGACCGGCAGTCGAAGAAACTTGCGCCACACTTTCTGTATTTTACCCTTCAAGACACCATTAAGGCGTGTTCGGCCCAGGAAACATACCTATGGACCACAGAATGTTACGTCCCATCCGATGGACGGTGTGCAACACTTTAAGTTAGGTGTCCGTCCCCGGACGCCAGTAGCGTATGGGGATGTTTGCGAATAAAATCCGATACCACAAATCGGACCCTCAAAGCTGGGATAGAGTTGAACTCGCTCGTTTAGGAATTACGTCAGGGAAAAGAAAAATAAATTGCTTACAGAATTTCAGCCTTATCAACAGTTTACCCACGAACAGCATGGAATAATGATTGGCACACGTGAAAAGTGAATTCGAATCACTTTAAAATCGTAAGAACTATTCTTCTCTGCAAGTCATACGCGTGCCGCTATACAAATCAGGAGCGAGCATGACGTGAAGGTGTTGGGTGAGACCATGAAGTGATGGCGTCACTATTGTCGATAACAAAATAAGGCCGAAGTGCGAACTGTAGCACGAGGTGACAATGGTTGACAATATCGTACAGAAAATAAAGAGAAGCTAGAAATAATACTTCAAGGAAGTTTTAATTGTAAAAGTGGGAGGGACTGTCCTTGACTTCACAAGAGAAAGGGTGAGGACTGTTGACGCAATAAAGCCCTTCAAACTTATCGCATGCGATTTTTCTCGAAGTTGTATCGCGTGGAGGGATAATGTAGAATTCGAATAAGGATTTGGCATTTCTTCGAAAGAAATTTTGCACGAAAACCTAACCCGTGAGATATATTCTCTGAACAAGTTCTTAGGATTGAAATCATTATCACTTTCGGACAATTGGTAAGCGTGCCTCGGGTCCTAATGTATTCATCCGCGGGAAGATAATTCTACGAAAATAAAGGACTCAGTTTGTCAACGTGGATATCTTTCAGCTCGAAAGCTGTGAAAAAACAACAAAAGTATAAAATTGCATTTTTTCACGCCTGGTGAAACACCAATCGGGTCTTGCGTTACATTTTAAACGCATAACGGTTTATCAGGGTGGCGGTATGCGACGATAGTCAAACGCTTAATTGGGTTCGGATTAAAAGATATCTGCTCGCGAGGAAAAAAATGCGCAATTTTTCCTCAGATAAAGCGTTTTTCCTTGTAACTTTGGAGGAAAGCAGGAACTCCAGCTCTGGTTTCGTGGTAGAAATAGAACTTCCTTCATAACGAGTACGTTAACGTACATTTTAGGTGTCTGATGCGCAATCAGATCTTCAACACACGACTGATATCTGCTAATCACCAACCTTCAAATGCGAATGATTCCGAAGGTCTATTTCAACACTTTTTCTTCGCTATCGCTATACGGGAGTCGTGACTTGTTTTGCTCACGTACCTAAGCATCTTAATGGTTCTATTTGTTCTAGGAACTATTTCGCACCAGGTAAATATAAACACACAAACAGATAAATGCTATGACCATTATAATTTCCCACATTATCTTTTCCTTAAGACTATATATATTGATATTTATTCCAATCAACATACCTGCTTCAGGAACACTTTCTAGAACACTTACAATGATGTCAACAACATTCTCAAAGCGAATATTTAGTCGCCGTATTTATCACTCTTTAGATCCTTCAAGATGTCAGCTTCTGGCGTGAATACGACACTGTTTACATAATTTATCAACAAACTTCTCTTAGCAACTAATGCTTACGGAACAACAATGAGTGTTACATATAAACGAAAAGCTTCTAATGGCGAATTGGAGTCGAAAATAATCACATTTTAGCGTAGAACTTAAAAAAGATACAATCAGATAAAATATCTCCACGTTAAACAAGTTTCTTTAGCAATGGTGTTCAAAATGTATTATTACCCCTATCGTACTACGGTACGCGAGACCATTTGAATAAAATTAGGGGGAATAAGTGTGGAACAGATGGGTTTAAGATAAAATTTTTCGACGAACGATAAGGGGTGAAAATAACGTTGTCCGATCGCGGCAGGGGTAAAAAAATTCGGGTTAAAAATATTCTGGTGTGTATTCACCCCGTGCCGCACACCCTAGCGGTGGTTGGCTACATTAATACATATCACGTACTAAAAATACAAATAAGGTGACGAAATTTGAATAAAATCACAGAAAAGGATAAAAAACTTAGATCTAACGAATGATGACCTAGAGCTAAAGATAGACAATTTTTTTATTCAGTAGCATTTTTTTAAATAGAAGGAAGAATGATTAGTAAGCGACGCATAGAAAAGAAGGGAATAAGGTTTTTTAGACAGCATGAACACATAGGTAGGAAGTGCTGGAGTAGAAAAAAATGTCGGGCAAAGAAAGAGGAAGGTCGCGCAATATCGCCGAATATAATGGTTTCCAAAAAATTTACCATTAATATTGATTGATAATTGTGCCGCATTGATTTGGCACCGGAATTTTTCATGGGAGAAACAGAAACTACACGATTAATTTTGCTTAAAATATTATAATTCGCCTAGTGACGATACTACCTATGCAAAAAAAAGAATTTCGCTTTGTAAAAAAATCTATCGAACCAAAAAAGAGAAAAAAATCAGTAAACGATTGATTTGATAGATACGCATATTCCAAAATAAAAATATTGACTTTTTAAAAACAATGCAACGTCATCGCCGAAATACTCAATTTGATTTGCGGAATGATTAAAAAAAAGGAATGCGAGCTAGAAGTCGGACAAATCACGTCATATATTTTACCAGAATATGAAAATGGCGATAAGACTTCCACGTTTATCATTTAAAAAGACGCGAGAGGGCATTCAGAAACGTCGATGCAAACCACAAAATACGTATGTTTGACGCAGTTCTGTTTATCAACGAACCCCACAACAATGGACGCCTTCTTGGTTACGAAATGAGTTTTATAAATAAACAAAACTTAATCATATGCCACGCTTGAAACATTTGAATCGGGAAGGGAAGGCGGATGAGTAATGAAACGATAAGATAATAAGAGATAATCAACGGAGGAATTTCACTTTTTTCATCAAGTGCGTGGAACAAGAAAGAATTACTGCTTCCATCGGAATAAAATATATTAATATGGGATTATAATCACATTCAATATGGAGTTATGTCAAACAAAAGACATTGGTACCGTGAAATATATATTCCAGATACGCACGCTACAAGAATGTGTACTGTTATATACGATGTTTAGTTTTGTGTCAAATTGATATGCGTACGAGGGTAGTTGAAAAGGTACTTGGAATCACCACCAGAGGTCAGTGCGAAACCAACGAGTTACCCGCGTAGTAATAGGTAAGCCTTTGTGAGTAAACACTTAAGGCGTCAGTGCTCTTGGAAGAGTTCCGTAGTGCGGACGCCTCTCTGTTGTTGTTCCCGTGTTGTGGTATGTGAAGACATAAAAAACTTGAGACTCCAGAAGTGATTAAATACTTCTTAAAAAGACAGGTATGAAAGAAAAGGAAATTATTGCCAACTTTCCGAACACCTTGGAGGACTCTGCTCCTTCACATTCAACTGTTGCCACGAGGACACTTAAGTTTGGTCGGGATGACTTAGATGATGATCCGCGTAGGGGTCAGCCAAAATGTGCCACTATCCCAGAAATTATATGCAAAAGTGCATAAAATGGCCAAGGAGGATTGACGACTGAAAGTGTGAGTAATCGCTGGAGCTGTAGGGATGTTAATCTGAACGGGCATATCACATTGTACAAGTGGAATTGGATATCAGAAAATTATCTGATAGATGGGTGCCGCGACTCTTGACGCAGGATCACAAGCGCATCAGAAGGGAAATTTCCGAACAGTGTTTGACCCGTTTTTTTAGATCAACCAATGCTCTTAGCAATGCGATTAGAAATCTGAAAGAATTTGTGAATTTCAAAGTAATATAGCGGCCCAGACTTGATTATATGAAATTCTAGGGGATAGTAAACATTCACACATTTCAACGTTTGGACGTCATATCCGTTACGCGGAATGAGTTTTATTCGATTAATCAGGGAACTTCCAGAACATTAAAAACATGCAGTTCGGTTCCTGCGCAGAATTTGGACATTCCGCCACACTTCAACTTTGTAATCAAGGCCACGAAATGGGCTTGACAATTACTGATTAAGGAGGAGAAATGGCGGTGTTGCAAAAGATCCGGTCGCACTTCCATTCGTCTTGGAAGGAATACTTGGATAGTTTTGAGCAAAATTAATTTGGAGACTGTTGTGCAAACCCTGTTCAACTGGAGGCAGGATAGTATGTTCAATGTTCAGCAGATAGTCCTGTTCAATAGGAGGCAGTATACTACATTCAAGTTCTGCAAATAAGAGCTTGGAATGCTCAGTGCTACAACAACTGACAAGCAAAATTTTTCTCCAGAAGTTTAGTGCGTATTCCTTATTGCAGAATTCAGAATTTTTCAGACGGAGATGGATTTATCAGTAGAAATTATCGAAGGTATCTTTCACCACGGAAGTATAATAATATAGTTAAATTATTCAGTCTAAATGTTCATTCCTTGTTTGGAAAAACTTCCCGTGTGACCGTTGCGATTGTTTCAGCTATAATTACGGATTAATACTGCCGTCAGCTTCAATTATCGAAGGTTTCCATTCACATAAATAATAGTCTTGGTTTTAATCAATCTTCTAAAATTTACTAATTTGATATTTTCATTGACTCCATCAAAATTTCAATAGAATTTTCAGGGAATTAAGAATTATTCTAGTCACCATCAGCATTAATATGTTTCTTAATGCCTTTCTTCTCCTTGGTCCATCATTATGAACATAAATATTAGTTTATGCAATAGAATACTACAAATTATCAGTGCATGAGATGATATTTAGGTATCTTATGCAGGATGATAGGAGTGGATGGGAGGAAAACAAATGAGGAGGTGCTGGAAATGGTGGGAGAGATGGGGGATTTTGGGAGAAATTATAAGAAGACAGGAGAAATGGATGCAGAGAGCACAATGATTGGCAATGGGATGTTAAAGACTGTGATAGAGGGGAGAATGTTAGGTACCAAACTTTTTGAAATGCCTACAATATCTGCTAGCTCGCATACTTTCAGTCGACGATCAACCAGTATCACTTTGTGGATTTCCTTCACAGTTTCTGGAGTCGTCACCACCTCATTTGGTCGACCAATGCGATGCTCGTCTTGACAGCTCGTACGGCCTCCTTTAAACTCTGCTACCCAATATTTTAACGTTGTATACGAAGGAGCAGTCTCACCCAGAATAGAATCCATTTCAGCTTTTATATTGGTTGGGCTGACGCCTTTCAAATAAAAGTATTGTATCATATAACGATGACCAATTTTCTCCATTTTCACAAATTCACTGAACACGTTCACTATTGATGGCTGCAAAACAATTACTAAACAAGGTGGCGTCTTCAAACTTGAGACATATGCTTTATAGATTGCTTACTTTCTGATAGAATGATTGTTTCAAACAACTGCCGCCATCTCTTGGTAAGGCCGGGTACCTTTGGGACCACTCTCGTATAAGCGAAATTCAGAGCAAAAGAGTTTTTCAGATGCATTTTCCGTGATACCAAGAAGTGTCTAATGTGAGCAGTTCCCGATAGACTAGCAGGTATGTTGATAAATGCTATTAATGAATTTAACCGTCTGGGGACGTTAATAATATCTGACTGTTCCCATCTGTTGATTCATCTTCGAGGTTACGATTTGACTGGCGCATTTGACTGTCGCATTTGATCACTGTGTTCGCTTACTGAACGAGATTCGTTTAATGGACAATTCCAGTCTCCTCATTGCAAAATTTAAAACAATTTTTTCTTCGAAATGACGCGTTCGAGCCTTTCTCTTCTGGAGGAAAGCGAAGACTCCCACCTAACTCCTCTCAGGAAAGCGAACAAGCCTTCTCTCTTCTTAAAAGCCTTGCAAAACGACGCCCGCATTCTTCGCGCGCTCGTAAAAAATTAATTGATTAAGTGCAATGATCTTCATTCATTCTCCTTTTCGTCTCCAATTGTGTGCACCAAGCATTCCGAGGTCACAAAGAGGTCTCTGCGCATGACTCTTCACTAGTTGAGTTGCCCTTACTACTAATACAACATCATGCCACGAATTCTAACCAGTCCTTTTAGAAATCTTTAAAAATAAAAAAAATAAAAATAAAAAAATCCCTCGGAAAACTGACCCACCCCCTTTAAAAAACGCAATCCTAACCCTTATTATCTTCCCCTCAAGGGTATTTTTATTTAAGGGTAAAAAAAGAGAAAGAGAAAGGAGACGACGGAAGTGACGTCACTTAGTGCCTTCAATTTTTTTTGCGCGCGAGATTAATGAAATAATTTTTTTCACCCGTCAATTTATTTTTTTAAATTTTTTTTCCTTGGAGCGCACCAAGTGACGTCACAATGAATGTTGCCCCCACTCCCCCTGAACTCACTCACTTCCTTCCCGTCATCTCTTCATTAAGTACCGCCTTCGGTGCTATTTTTAGAACCCCCCCTCCCCATCTCCCCACGGTTACAGCGATAAACCAGACTGGCCAAAGTCTGTCGCCTCTCGCGAATTTAACGTCGGATTCGCCGCTCTGTCTCCCTTAAAGAAGGAAACTGCCGTCCTGGGGCCGATCCCAACCTTACCCCAACTCTCCGTCTTTCGGAAATCCCTTGACACGACTGTAGTCAATGCATAAGGTACGTCTCGTCTATGCTGCGATGACCTCCTTTCGACATCCTATCCTCCGCGGGAGAGACAAAAACGAACGAGGGAAAAAAAACAACTGAATGCAGAAAATATGCCACACTGATGAGTGGTTAGGAGTGCAAAAAAAGGCTCGTTTTTTTAAGAAGAGATATTTGCCGAAGGTCTGAGATAATACCGATCAGAGATATGTCTCCTGCAAGTCATTTCAAATGTACTCAATTCCGGTTCTTGAATTTCATTTTCCCCTCTTAAAAAGGGTAGCATTCAAGGATAAATAATCTCCTTAACTTCTTAACATCTCTTGGCCAAGTATCGGGACACTAGATTGCATAAAACCTCCCATTTCTCATTGTAAATTACGTTTCCTCGTTAGCTCACGTGGTTAGAGCATCGGAATCTACCTATAACCGATAGGAGACCAGTTAATACTCGTAATAACAATCAGAACATAGGGACATTAAATACGAGGCATGCTCATAAAGCAATGGCCGTTCGGTCACAGGAAAAAATATACTCATATGAAACACATTTTATTGGCACTTTTAGTTAGCTACAAACCTACTTCACTTCTCTCTACACAATCGCCGTTCACTTCTAAGCATTTTTCGTACCGCTGCACCAGCTTCTTTAACCCCTCTAAATAGAAGCTTGCCGCCTGTGAGTTGAACCAATTGACAACGCCGTTTTTGAGTTCCTCTTCGGTTTCGAGACGTTGTCCACCGAGTCACTGTTTCATGTGCAGGAAGAGGAAGTAGTCGCTAGGTGCAAGGTCAGGACTGTACGGTGGGTGGTCAAAGAGTTCCCAAAAACTCTCGTCCACTGGACATTCTTTGCTCTTTTGTGGTGGTCGTTGAGAATTTTCGGTGGCCACCTTGTACACAATTTGTGGTATCCGAGGTTTTCCGTGACAATATTGTAGACAGTAGTGCATCCAAGTTGAGGAAATTGTTCAGCCAGGTCATTGATCGTCAATCGACGATCACATCGCAGTTTTTGTTCCACTTGCGAAACAATTTCATTCGTCAGAACACTGGGCTTGCCACTTCGCTCTTCGTCATGGACATTTGTTCGTCCATTTTTAAAATCACGGCACCATTGTCTAACCTTTCCATCATTCATAACTGTAGGTCCATAAGCTAGACATAACTCCCGATGAATTTCAGCAGCCGACAATTCTTTTGCATAAATAGAATCGTATGACAGAACGCATTTAACAGGTGGCGGGATCAGCGATTGTCGCGGACATTGTTGTTTGCAATCACGGACAAGCAAACGACTTCTGAAACAAAACAAATGCTACTATAGCTTCCCAATGAATCAGTAGATGTTGACGCTGCGGGAGCAAAACTGTGTTCTGAAGCGCCAATATTTATATATGAGCAAAGGTTTAAAGTATAGATACACTTTATGAATACGCCTCGTATTATCAAACTATGATAATTTAAGAAATATAAATTTGACCAAAACTGGTAGAAACGAATGTGAAATTTAAAACGGCTATAACAATTGTCAACAACAATGATGTGAAGATCAAAAATTAAACCTTTAATTCCTTTGTTTATTCAATTTCAACATTCGTCCATAATCCTAATCCTTACGCGAGAAACAATGACGATTATTGATTGCGAAGGAAAGGCCCAGAACTGCACCATGAGAGTAAAAATGGCGGAAATCGGAATGCCAGAAATTTTACACATACACATTGAAGGGGGTTGGGATTTAAGGTGATAAATGACGAGTATGATGGATCGTTTTTAGCAGAAAGGCCAAGATTCATAAGGCTAACGCGTCGAATAAGCGCCAAATCAATAAACCGTGGATGAAATTTATGATACGATGGCAAATACGATATTCCGCATACGGACAACTTCCAAATTGCCAGTCAAAAAAGAAATGTTCCAGTCCGAGATGTGCGATCGAAATTCGATTCGAAGAATTTCATTTGTCTCCTTCCACTATAAGTTAGGACGAGTTCAATGCTTCAGATTTTCAGGAAAATAATTTATTGAATATGAATTCCAAGCACGGTAAGCCTGATCACCGGCAGTCGACGGTCGAAGTTGGCGACTTTAATAGCGGAGGAACAAGTGTAGTAGACCAAAGACAAAATGCGACAAAATATACATACACTAATTTACAGCAAAACAAGAAGAAAGTAAGATATTAAAGGAAATAGAGATATGTTAGAGCTGAGCTGAGCATATCCAACACAGTTATGCTTCCTGACAGGCTAGCTTTATTTACCAGTCACCCTAAAAGGGCCAAAGTCACTGGTTGAGCGAATTAGAAAACTCATGTTATTGGTATCGTATTAGAATTAATGCAAAAAACAAGAAAAACAAAACAACCACAAAAGAAAACAAAAAAACAAAACAAAAACAAAACAAAAACAAAGCAAAAACAAAACAAAAACAAAACAAAACAAAACAAAAACAAAACAAAAACAAAACAAAACAAAAACAAAACAAAAACAAAACAAAAAAAACAAAAACAAAACAAAAACAAAACAAAAACAAAACAAAAACAAAACAAAAACAAAACAAAACCAAAGTAAAAAAAATAAAACAAAACCAAAGTAAAAAAAATAAAACAAAAACAAAGAAAACACAACACAAAACGAAAACAAAATAAAACGGGTGTGGTTTAGGGGAAAGAGGCGAGATAAGTTAAAAGTTACAAAATGTCGTTTTGGAAATGTGATGGGTATGTTGGACGGAAGGAAGGATTTTGCGTAATTGAAGAGGGATTTACTCTCGTATCGATGGGGTTGTACATTTTTAGAAGAAGCTAAGAAATTTTGGCGTATAAGGTCTTTGTCCACCCAAAAATCTACCGCAGGATACCAATTAATAATAATGACCTATCTCTTTGGAGCCACGTGGACAAGATGGACTCCGTTCTGCAGGGTTCTGCCCAAGGGAGATGACTCCTCTTGTGACCCTCTTAGTCGTCTCTTCTCAAGCCCTCGACAGCAGCAACAGTTACTGCCCCACCTACTCCGCCCACACCTTCGATCCGGTCGCTACCCAACCGGGCCGTCATGCTGGACACTATCCTCCCCCCTTTCTCCAACGTCCACCCTCCCCTCCCCCCCAATGCTGACCTGTCTCGCGTATTTCTCACCGTTCATTTGTATTTAACCCATTCATGGAATAACACAAAGTACTGGCTTCAACAATTTACAATAAATGATACCGGTAGCGTCCGAAGAGTTGAAGAAAAATTGAAGAAATCAAATGGAAACGCCACGAGAGGAAGATGGACTGATGGAGAGCCATTGGGGTAGTGGAGAAACGCGCTCGCAAGGGATCTTGGGACTTGCTCACCTGAATTCGTGAGACGGAGATCATCTAAACGTGCCCATCTCAAATCTCACACCTATTCATTGAAGACAGATTCCAGGGTCTAGGATAAAATGGGGAAACAATTCAAACCATTACGCTGTAAATCTATCGATCGAAAGTTTTTGGGGACGCATTCTTTGTCAAAAGATGAACAACATCGAAAAAAAAACGGTCAGCAAGGAGCGCCGTCCATAAATGACGTCATAGGGGTGTTAATGGTTTAGGATACCTAACCAGCACAATTGCGGTGCGACTTAATTGAATGATTAACCCACTCATAATCCCGTCCCGATGACCTGAAACCGAATGCGCTACATGGCAAAAGGAATATCAATGATCTCGTGCGAGTTTTTGAGGCACAAGCTTCAATGTTGTTCAACCGAAAATTTTTTGTTTGGTTGTGAGATTAGGAATAAGCACGAACCGGCGATCTCTGTCTTCCTTGCCCATTAACATCAACTTTTGGTTTGATTCGCGCGATGTTTGAAGGGGATTAGATTGCACTTTTCTGATTCTCTCATTTTCCCCCGGACGTAGGTTGAATCCTGGTCGATCGGTACTGCGAATTTCAAACATAATGACAAGGTGTGAAATTTATGCAAAACCATTACAATTGGATTCGATTAAGAGCGGCGTCAATTAAGTAAAGCGCAAGGACGTCGTCTCTTTCTAATAGATGAGAGCTCCCGACTTAGCTTACGTCTGTCTAACCTTAATTCAACGGTCGTTCAGTAATACTTGCTGAACGTTTTCAATATTATCGGTGGTTCTCGCGGTTCTAGGCCATCCCGAACGTTCATCATCCGCCAAGCTGGTATGGCCACGTTTTAAGTCAGCTGATAAAGAAAACACGGTCGTAAATGTAGCCGCAGAGCCCCCGCACACAGCATCCAACTCGTATTTGATTTTCCCTTTCAAAAGCAATATATTTGATGACAGCTCGATGCTAAATTATTTCTATTGTCGCAAAACCCTCACAAGGATTCACTCAAACGATCGTCAAATTATAACTGAGCGTCTAAAATGGCTGAAATTTTAGTTAGTACCTTTCAACGCATGCGCAAACACATTTTCCGACCTTTGTTGAAGAGTGTAGCCATATTCATGTAGCGATGGTTCGGTGGAAAGGGTGGAGGCGTAGAGAGAGAGAGAAAGGGGGGAGGGTGCGCGGGGATGGGGAGGTGGGCGTGTTGGTGAACTGTCCAAATAAAATGACTTCCTCGTCTGAATTCACTCTCTGAGGAACACCTTAATGGGACCTTCATTCCCCGAACGGGTCCATAGAACGAAATGCTGTGGTTACCAAGGGGATTCGTGCTCGATGCGTGCATTTACCCACGTGTCGCGTAGCCATGCATGCGCGGTGATGTTAACTTCACGTCTCCAGAGGTCACGAAGATACGTCCTCTCTGGAGAGAAAGAGATGCGGGGATGGAAAGAGGGTAGGGGGAAAGGTAACCGTGAGGAACTCAACACGCATGATTCCCTAATAAATTCTAAGACATTCGACTCTTTCTTGAAGATCAGAGAGGAAAAGTGAATTACATTACATTATATAGTACCCTGCAAGCTACCGCTAGGGTTTGTGGCAGGGGGTGATTTCGCACAAATAAAAATTAAAGATTTCAGTAATAATTATGTACAAATATATTTTTTAATTCTGTCAACAACTGCAGGTGGCAATAGTTACAAGGAATGCAACAATTTCAGTGTAAAAATCATTCACCTTTATGATATGTATGCATTTATCCCTCGCCCATTCGCTTAAGGGGAGTGATTGAAGAAGAAATGTGGTAAAATTTTACGCAAAAACTGAAGGGAAAAAAATGTAAACGTCCCGGGGCAAATGTATCTAAAGTATTTCGTTGCTGTTTTTCATTTTGCATTAATTATTTTAACATTAAGAAAATAATGAGAAAATAAAAAAAATCTCATTGAATTTCTAAGTCACTTTTCTGAGGTGTTAACTGGAATTAGAGTTCTTTCTTTTTTCTCGGAATATTTCAATCAGGGCGCAAACGATAAAAAAAATATACACATTTTTTAATTAATGTGCATTTTTAGTAACCTCAACAATTCTTCTGTTTTCACTCAACTTACAAATATTAAATCTTTGCATTAACTTGAAGTACCAACGTTAATTAACGGCATTAACTGAGGAAGTTTACATAATATATTGATCTAAAATATATTACGCACAAGTTTTATTGATTACTCCTCATTGCGTGTGACGTCGAAGGGTTTAAATGGCGCACCCTGTTCCCAAATACCCTTTATTAGCCACTGCACACGTGGTACCCTTAAGGATAAGTAAAGTCAAAGAAGTGATTCTCAAGAGTTGTCAACGGTTGCTAATTAATTAAAATAAATTGGCAATTTTTCACACAATATTGTGTAAATATTATTTTGTGGAAAATTGTCAAATTTTAATTAATCATGATATTCCACCATGTCACGCCTGAGACGTCTCTTTTTATTTAACAGTTGATAAATTCCTTCCTTAAATAACATATCAGATGAAATTTCACGAAGACTTGAAATTGACCGTCAGCTTGAAATTTCATTTCAAGACTTTCATTTCCGCAATATGTCCTCAAATGCAATTCCGTCTTCTTTATCCATTTCTAATCCCCAAAACCCAAGACTTAAAGCTGATTTAAAACTCCTCAACGGCACCCTACACTCGATTATTGATTGCCCTGAACTGCTCTCTCTCTCTCTTCAACCTCAGGGTACCAACTCGAACCACCCGCACCCACTCCCTACTCCATCTCTTCCTATTCCAAGGATATCTCTCACCAAGCGCTCACCATTGTTATTTCGCCTCTCCTCCTTTCTTAGTTCACTCCCTCACACTGTCGATCCTTTTAATTTATCATGCAACAATTTCACCAACCAAGCTACCATTCCACCTGTCAACAAATTAAATTTTTCCCCTGTCCATGCTCGGTTCCCGTTGTTATTGTTATGATTGTTATTGTCCTCTTTCGTGTTTGTTACATTTTTCACTGTAAATTGGCGCTACTGCTGTATGTGAATAATTGTTTCAAATAAAATAAATAAATTGACCTTCAGCTTGAATGATCTACTTTAGCGTAATCATTGGATAATTATCTCACGTAACTTAGCGCAAAGTTATCATCGAGATTATGAAGAATAGAGCGCAATTATGCGCCATTTTTCAAACAGTAAAACTTAAAATCTCACAGTAATTCCGTCAGTTGATTCTTAGTAAGCAAATAAAGTGGTTATAATTCCAAGTAGGGATCGGTGAAAAAATCATTTTTTATGGAAAAAACTCGAAAAAAATTAGATTTTCTACATATACTTTTCCTGGTTTATCTTAATTTTCAATATAGTTTCCTGTAACAAGGAGTATGACATCTGAGCATGATTTTTTTTATTAACAGTTGATAACAAGCGACTGCTACTTGCTAAGGTAGGTTTTTGGATGGACACAGATGGATCACTTAATATATCGGCATCCTCCTCTTCAAGACTACAATTCCTTGCGTTGGCCACTCAATTACAGGCAGGCTTTTCGAAATCCAGTTAATAAAAGGGCACATAATAATCCCTACTGTATAAAGACTTGTGAACCCTTGCAAAACGAATAAAAATCAAGCCAGAATGAAGGAGGTCAAAGGACACTTAAAGATCCATATCTGCGTTACGGCGCCAGCGATATATTGGCAAGTTTTTGACTCCGGACATTACTCTGTTTAATCTTCCGCAGCGCAGTTTAAAGTTTTGCGTTCAAGTACTGACATAAAGGGAACTTGAAGGAGAAAATAACGTCCGTTTTCCGAAGGAAACAGCCCGTCTCTCTCCTTCTTGTCAACTCCCGTGAGGAGGGAAGAGCGAGAGAGGAAGAAGACAGGGACAGTAGCCGTCTTCTTCTCAATTCATCACGCACGCACTTGACCAAGGTCACTCACTCACTCACTCATCGTGACCCCCTCCTCCATCTCTCGACGTAGAAGGGGAGGGAGAGAGAGAGACGAAGGGGAAGGGGTCAGGAGGGGTGGATGGGTGGGAGAGGGCACAATCCCCATTAAAGAACTCACAGTCGCATGACGATAGACACACACACACACACGAAGAAACAAGAGAGTTACGCCCATGCGAGAAGGGGAGAGAGAGAGAGAGGGAGATAGGATGGATAGGGTCGAGAGGAAAGCGGGTATAAGGGGGTGGAGGAACTTGTTCACATGCAAGGAGACAGACTCTCTGTATAATGCCCCCAGTCCCCCACCTTCTCTCCGCGTGTGTGCCATTGACAACGCCCGCGGGGTGAAAGCGCGGGCGAGGGGTAAGAGACCGACGACGGCCGCAATGCGACTGCTAAGCTGCCGCAAGCCGAGAGGACAACCAACCATCCAGGCACAGACGCGGGCGTGCGATGAAAACCAACTGCAACCCCTTCCTTCTTCCGCTCTGCCAAAGGGCCCTGTCGACACGCGACCCCCCCAACCCAATGCCACGTCCATATCAGCACACCCAACTTCGTAAGCGTAGTTTGAATAGCAGCACACACAGAATACCTCCTTGGCTTAGATTCAATCAGGGGACATGGTAGTCCAGTGGGTAGAGCGATCACAATTGCCCCTGTTTGATCCAAGAGTGACTCCTCTGGGCAGGCTCATTTTCACCCAATCTGTATGATTTTTGCCAGAATGAACGGGTCTTCCCGGAAAACCTTAGGTGAAACAGGGAATCAGATATTGCCCCACCTTATTGCCCTATTTGTTTGGTATCTAATGTAGTTCTGTATGTAAATCACTCCCTACCATACTCACTGACGGTGGCTTGCTTGCATGGTACCATTTTTTTGTGTGTAGTGTGAGTGAACTTCACACGCCTTCGGGCTCAACGCTAGGTGAGTGAGCTCAACTACCCTAACCTGTCAAACAAACCTTCGCATTTGATAACGGGGATTATTTTATGTCAGCTCAGAACCTTGGAAATGCTATCACGCTCTTTGTAAGGCTGCAGTTATTTCATTTACGACACAAAGTTGACGGCAAGCGGTTTAAAGCATTGTTAATCATTCACAGCAGAGGATACACTGTTGAAGAAACAGTTCATCGAATGGATATTATTGACGGAATTATATTGAAGAACGTTACTGAAGAAACATTGTAGCAATGAAATTTTTAAAGTCAGGCATGTTGATGTTGCATCAAAAGTACTGTTGACATGCTTCATTCAACCCTGGGATGCACGCATGTCCTGATTCAGTTAGAACTGCATATGACTTCCCTTATGAGGACTAAGAGAAAGATGACATAATCAGATGATTCCTCAACTTATTCCTCGTGTGAATCCCTATGCGTTTCTTAATAATCCAGACAAGTTATTCCCTTCTCGTCGTTCCCTTCCTCCGTACAGTCATTACTTAATCATTTCGCAAATTCGCCTGCAACAGTACATTCCATTGCTCCATACACGCTCTTCTGCTCCTGTGATTTCGAATATTCCCCGTCTTGAGAGTCTCTTCGACCGATCTCACCCACGACTTTCCCTTTCCATCTCAAACCACAGCTAATTGGACTCCTATGCATCTCTTTGCGTGCAAATCTGGCCGAGGTGTGGCTGTATGGGAAATTAGGGAGGAGGAATTCGCAGTTGAAACATATTATCGCTAGTCAATCATGAAATTCACAACTATTTTTTAATTTGTATGTACCCTGCAAGCCACCGCTAGGGTGCGTGGCAGCGGGTGAATACACATCAGACTAGTTTTTACACAAACATGGCCCCACCGCGTTCAGAAAATATGATATTTGAATTTTTAACGAGGATCATCTTCTTATTAAGATTCAATCCCTCATAAAATTTTCCGTCCGATGTTTTCTGATTCGTATTTAAGGAACAATTGCTAGCGCTGAATCTCACTTCATTTAAGGCTAAATAATTTGGCAAAGTAGACCTTAGAGACCCACCATTCGACCTACACGCTGACCTAACCTTTAATTTAATTTATTTTTCACTGTTGGGGGCGGTTAAAAAAGACCTTTTAAAGGGTACTATTTTCAGCCGCACGGCGAGATGAGGCAGTCCGACCAACAATTACTTCAAGGTACAACAATTAAGAGATTACTAGGTTGTGAGTGAGCAAAACCCTAGTTTCAAATCGACACCTAGGGAATCATTACAGCCCCACAATACATTATGTATGCATACATATATGTATGAGAAAGGAACTGGCCCCCCTACCCTGATGTGTGAATTTCACACGCCCTTCGGGTTTAGTGCTGGGTGAACTCTACCATCACACACCAAACCGACCTTCGGGTTGATTACTGTGTTCATACATATATACCTAAAGGGATGGTGACCTAACACCCGACAGAAAACTTCCTTGCTGCCTCTCTTCCGGAAAAGTGTTATGCAGATGTGACCCTTTCGCAGGGGTCAAAAGACACGCCTTAAAATAGACCAAAATACCGGCCGGGACTTAAGAACTTTCCAGCCAGGTTGTATTGTGACTCATCGTAACGTTGACATTTCATTCTGTTTTGGTGATATTCGTCTGGTATTTGGCTACGTGTCTGCAGCCAGGATCAAGTCCACCTCGGATTGGGATTCGAACCCGGGGGTCCTACTATTCCGAGAATACTTCCCCCTCTCCCCCCGAGACTGGTTCACCCGTTGTCTCCTCCTTCTTCCCCCCCGCCCTCTCGGCTCGGACTGCCCCTCTGACGGACGAACTTTCGCAATCTCCGCGCTAATTCGTTTCCCGCACTTCCCAAGGCGAGTCCTCCCGCCCCGAGTGGAGTCTCTCCAACGCGGAGGGAGTAATAATAAACCGTTAGGTTCTATTTTGCGAGCGGGAGAATATTTAGAATGTTTCTCTGGGTTGAGAGGGAGGGGGGGGCGGCGGGGGGGAGGAGGTGGGAGGAGGACCTTCCAAACCCACCTTAGCCACCGGACTCCTCGATTATGGAAGGTTTCTCAAGGCGCCACTAAGACCCAACGCCCACCCAACCCCACCCCACCCTCCCGACTCGGGTTACGGCTCCTTGAACTAATTATCCAAGACGAGACGAATACTATACGCTTAAAGCATCCAAGCGATCTTAATGGTAGGCGCGTGGCGAGACGGGACACGTATAAATTGGAAGCCTGTCGGGTTTCGGAATGGTGCATTGCTAGTGAACTGCCTTCCCACCCCCAAGTGGGCCCGGCTTCGAATCTCGTCGTTGGAAGTATATATTTCAGTGTAACCCCCATCCCTATTTGGGGTATTATGAGGAGGGAACACTTGTGAGTGGAGAGTACGCCGTTCGTTGGATGGGACTTCATAATTGTGTGACCCCTATGGCGCCTTTCACGCAAGAGTAACTCCTAAGACGGGTTTCTCTCCAATCACCTTCCTGACTACTACCTGAATGTCCTACCCCTACCAAATCACCCGCCCTATCCCTTATGACTCAAATGTCCTAAGCTCTCCGTCCCCTCCCCCATCCGACTTCCCTAGAGAGGAGGAAGTATTCGTACTTTTTATTATACCCAGACACAAATTGTACCCTGGAAGTCACCCCTAGGGAATATAACAGGGGGTGATTACTCACCAGACATACTTTTTTACAAATGAAGAAGTATTGGAGATGGTGGGTGAGGAGAGGGGTTTGTTGAGAGAAATCCTATGGAGGCAGGAAAAATGGATGAAAGGCGTATTGAGCGGTAGTGGAATGTTGAAGAGGGTAATAGAGGGGAGAATGTTGGGCAAGCGAGGTAAGGGTAGGAACAGGATAGGGATGTTGGATGGTATGAAGGGAAGAAGGAGGTACACAGAGATGAAGTGGGACCTGATGTAGAGTAGGTTGCTGGATTGGGTTTTGTTTGGAGTTACAAAATATTTATTTGATAGTTGTGTCCATCCAAAAACCTACAGGTACCTTAACCGGTGGATACAGGCCTGTAACCTAATAAAAACTTTTTGACATTGACGCTAAGAGGCATATTATGTTGTCAACATCTCATCTAGTTTTAGTCATTGTCCTTGTTGCTACGAATATCTCTTGTCTAGTGCGTAGATAAGTCTCGCTTATATACCGTAGAGCATGTATTCACCGCAAATTGTTTAATTTTTACCTGATGACGCCTAAGCGTTGAGACCAGTTGTACGAGAATAAAGAACAGTGGAAATATACATTGTGTTCTTCATTTAATGACCGTAGAGCCTACCTACAGATCTATTTACAAGTTACATAGTACCCTTCAACTTACCACATTTATGATTATGAATTGCATTTAATTAGAAGGATGTCTCGTTGGCATTGATGTTGTAAATGTATTATTGAACCCCATCGTATTACGGTACAAGAGATCATGCCAATAGATTTAGAGAGATTAAGTGCAGAACAGATTTATATTTAAGATGTCATCTTTCCCACGAACGATAAGGAATCAGAATAACATTGTCCGACCGCGGTGGGACGGAATGTAGTTTGGGTCAAAAGTAGTCGGTTACTGACTTCACCCTGAAGACGATGGCAGAGTCAGCCTTCGAAACGTCGGTGCACTGAAACCTGACCCGGTGGGAAACCCGAGAAAACTTCTTCAGCAGTCGGGTATGTGATCACCCTCTGCCACACACCCTAGTGGTGGCTCGCAGGGTACTAAAAAAAAATATGTAACTGTGTAAGGCCTTGAATTGAAACGAGAATGCCTTAAGATTGCAGGGAACAGCAGAGGAAGGGAGGGTTTTCGGAAGTCATGAGGGCAGGTAGAAAGTATGAAGAACTGAAGAAAATAATGATATAATGTAAACAAGAGACTGTCGAAGCGTTTCCATAGCACGTAACTGTTGCTGAAGACTGCCCAAAAGTTGTAATTAATAGGTGGCCCAACTATAAATACAATGACTCAGCTCTATGAATCCGGGAGAAGTGCGTGGACAATACGCTGCATGGGCAGGGTACCAAAAAATAACATATCACGGCTTTTAGAGAGAAGAAATTATCGTAATCAGCTGTATGCTTTTCTCTTTGTTAAAATCACGCATGTGACGTCTCCGTGACGTCGGTGTGACTTTAATAACGGAGCTTTTCCATCAATAAGCTACCAAGTCGAAATGAATCCGTCGCAGTCAAATTTCGCATCTCAACGCCGAGGCAAAATGTTCCGAGGATAATTCCACTCGAAACGTGACAACAGTGCCAAGGCACATCACTCGATACTTATCGATCGAAAACTTTAAACAATATATATCCCACAAGCCCACCACTTACACATCGTCCGAGGACGCGGGACTTGACGTGACGCAACAATGCACGAATTTTTCCGCGCCGTCGGGAGTTTTCGGGAACAGATGCGTTGTGTCGCCTTCGCCGACGACGAAAGGGAAGGAGAGAGAGAGAGAGAAAAAATGGAAGGCGAAGGGGATTATGGGACAAGAGTTGGATATGAGGACGAGGGTTACGTGAGTGTATTTATACATATATTTCGGGACGCCACATGCAGAGAGGCCTTGAGAAGTCGGGCGCGTAAAAATGGCATCGTTTTCTCCTTCACCACAATCTCGTCGTCCTTAAAGGGAACGGCGCGCTCTTAGAGTAGTGGTCTCTCTTAAGGAAGTGTCTCGGGGAGGGGAAAAAAAATGAACCTGCGTTGGGCCTGTGGTGGTCTCCTTACATACAATCCCTCTCTCCTCGTCGATGACGTACCGAGTCGCCGAGGGAGCGAAACCTCGTCCAAATTAAGCGCTAAGAGAGACGACCCATCCCGAAAGTTTGCCGAGTGACAGGCACGTACGATTGGATTCCGATCCCTGCGGCTTTAGCGACGCAGACAGCCCTCCATTATGCCTCAAATTCCAATTACGTCATTAATACCACGGTATTTTGGATTTCTCCGGACAATTTCCTCTCCTACTTAGCCTACCTACCAACAATTTCCATACCCAGACACTCCTAACACTTCCTCGTTTGTTTTCTTTTCTGTCCACTTCACCTTTTACCATCCTTCACCATTTACGGAATGCTAATGAAAAAATTGACAGTGGCGCTGGAACAAAGAGAGAGGTTCTATTTGAAGATGCAACAGACAGTTGATATTTGCACATAATTTCGAAAAGAGATTATCAGGAATTAAGGACAAAATAAATAGATATCATTGTTTGCACACATTAGCGAAAATAAATAATATGGGCTTAAACTCATTTAACAGACGTTCCATTTCACATTTTAATTCCCAATAATACGGTTGATTTTAGAGAATTTACGAGGAAATGGGATTTGATAAATATTCCATGGGCCTAGTTCGTCGAAACAACTGGGAATTATACTTGTCTATGTAATATATATAAATAACAGGAACAGGATAGGGATGTTGGACGGGTTGAAGGGAGGAAAGAAGTACACAGAGATGAAGAGGGACCTGATATAGATCAGGTTGCTGGATTGGGTTTTGTTTGGAGTTCCAAAATATTTATTTGACAGCTGTGTCCATCCAAAAACCTATCTTAACCGGTAGATTACCTAATAGTATATATATTATATCTTCATCTCCGTGTACTTCCTTCCTCCCTTCATTCCGTCCAACATCCCTATCCTATTCCTGCCCTTTCCTCACTTGCCCCACATCCTCCCCTCTATTACCTTCTTCAATATCTCCCTGCCGCTCAATACGCCTTTCATCCATTTTCCCTGCCTCCATAGGATTTCTCTCAACAAACCCCTCTCCTTTAATGCCCTTTCTATTTCAACGTCGAGTATGCCTGGACCTAAGCTATCTTCTTCTACGTCATGTTCCTTTTCTATGTCTAACCTTGTCGGCCTAAGTTCTTTACCATACAGTGTTTCTACTATATATATTCCTTCCATCTCTCTTGGATTTTTCCTGGTTCAACTATTACCTTACCCCATTTATCTTTAACTGTTAGCACAGATCTTGCCTTCTTACTACCCCATAATAACTAAACCTTGCTGTATAGAGCACCAATTTCACCCTTCTTCTGTAAACTTTCCATATCCTCGCATTGCGTTTTCCACCAATCTTCTTTTGCTTTATCTGTGTTCCTTCTCAATTTATTGTTTAACTCTTTGTACTTCATTTTGCCTAACTCTGTGTTTACATTTTTCCATCTTCTTCTCTCATCCATCTTTGCAATCATGTCATCCGTTACCCATGGTTTCCTTATCCTTTTCCCGGTAATGGTTCCTATAGTGTCTTTTGCGGCTTCCGATGTCCCTTGCTTGATACATTCCCATTTTTCTTTGATAGTACTAAATTTTTTACTCCCATCCATCATTTTCTCTACAGCCTCCTGATACTCCTTCCTCGCCAATCCATTTAATGATTCTAAATTCCATTTCCTAACCCCTTGCATTATCTTCTTGAGTCCGCATCCGCTCCTGGGAAACTGTGCGAATTCATCACACTGTTCCTAAACCTGTGCCTAACCATAATATAATCTAACTGATACCTTTCCGAGTCACCTGGCATTTTCCATGTATACCTACGCCTTTTGTGGTGTCTAAACCATGTGTAGGTGACGACTAACCCCTGTCTCCTGCAGAGTTCAATTGCTTTCTCCCCGCGTTCATTCCTCGTGCCTAACCCATAGTCCCCTCACCACTGGACACCTCACCACCCTCTCTTCCTTCACCTACCGTCGCATTCCAATCCCCCATCACTATCAAATGTTTCCCTGCAGAAACACACACGGATTATATCCTCTAACTCATCGTACATCCTATCGACTTCTTCTTATCGACTTCCCGCAGTTGCCAGGACTAATATTATCTATAGTGCCCATCATTACATTCTTGAGAAGGATAATTGAGGTGGTTTTCCGTTGCCTTCCTCAATAGTGTTTTTATCGTGACACCATCACTTAATGGCCGCCCCACTGGGGTCAGACGCCATTGCAACCGCCTCACTGAGGAACAGACGCTGCGTGGACTACCTTTCGTCTGGCTCCTAACCTTCGACCTATCTGGCATGGGTGACCCTACCAAGAGCAATTATATTTACTTCCGCCAGCACAGCTCTAGGGGTCATCGGAACACACAAGCCCTTCCACCACGACAAGGTTGTAGTCCATGGGAGGGATTATATTATATAATTACATAATAATAAAGAACGAAATCACTGTCGATTTTGACTTGTACTTAGTTTATTAGGCGCGAACAAAAGAGCGTGGTTTACGAGAAATTGAAACCCTCTCGTCTGGACTGGACGAATTTCTGCGCGCATTAAAACCGCGAGACATGAGGAGAGGAGTGATGGAAGGGTGAAACAAGTGAACGGCGTCGCGCGAAAATATCGAGTCGTCTAATTTTTTTTCTTTTGAAAAATATTTTTTTCCCACGTTCCTTCGGCGAAGAGATTACATGGCGCCTTTATAAGTGGACTGGGTGAGAGAGAGAGAGAGAGGGGTTGAGAGAGAGAGAGAGAGGTTGCAAGGGTTGGAAGAGAGACACAGAGGGGAGGAGGGGGTGGAGAAATTAACAAAAAAAAGAAAACGAACTAGGGGCGCACACAAAAACGTCTACATGCCGTACGCTATATACCGTAACGCATTCACGCATATGTGGATGCATGCATATCGTATGTGTGTGCGAGAGAGAGGGGGAGCGGAAGTGAATGCGCTTGAAAAAACAGCAGACAAACGAATGGCGTCCCGAGGAGATTAAAACGACTACGCGGCGAGGGGACTGAGATTAATACGAGGGGGAGCATTTGGAATATTTTGAGAAAGAGTTGAGTGCGGATGAAGCGCTCCGAGGGAATAAAGTAAGGAGAAATCTCCATCGTCTGACCGTCGTCGCTGAAAAGGATACCGAAAAAAAACACCACACAATCGAAATATTTTTTACAAAAACTTCTACCTTGGAAACAAAAAAGAAACACATCGCGATATCCCCGCTCAACGAACTGAACATCATACAGCAGGGGAAGTAGAAGAGTTGGCGGGAATAAAATTATTTTATCGAACCCTTAAAAAGAGTTTTTTTCATATCAGAACAAAACCGGATCGGTTTATTATGCGCGAGTATAACGTTTCCGAAATTTTCTCGGAGGAAGTATTCATAGACCTCGTGATTTTTCTTTCACCGAAAAAGGTTTATTTGTCAAATTTTCTGGTCTCTGTCATTCGATGGCTTAATTTTTCCGTATTTTTTGTCTTGAATTACATGAAGCGGCAAGGTGACAATGCGTAGAAGACAAGAAAGGGTATACTGAAAGGTAGTTGAAGGTTTGATAACAGAGGAATATGTAAGAGAGTTTGTGAAAGGAAGGAAATAAAACTTGAGTAAGAGATTTTTTTGCTGGAATGGAAGCGCTTCTTGCATACCTAGACAAATATATTCTGGGAAATATAAAACCACCTTACTCTCTTTAATTAAAAAACCTTGGAAGTGTTATAAAAATGGAAGTCGCGGAAAGAATACTATAAAAAAAAAGAATCACAACAGAAAGAAAAAGTTTTGGATAAATAAAAACTCGATCGACAAAAGAAAAGAATTAACATTTGACAAAGAAAAATAATTTCCGAACGCATTGTTTGAAGCGTTTCAAATGCGTGGATACAAAAAAAATTGGGTAAAAAATTTGTAAAAAGATTTTGAAACGTGGGATCGCCAAAAAAAATGACGGATAAGATTATTACGGAAGAAAAAAAGTCGAAGAGGCCTTAGAGAGAGAAAATATGAAAGGAGGAGTTTTCACCAGAACTGTAAGAAAAAAGAGAGCGAATTTGATTGGCTTCATCTTAAGAAAGGGCTGCCTGCTGAAAATATTAATAGAAGGTAAGTTTGGGGGAAACGGAAGGAAGAGGTAAGTGAACATATAATTTAACAACGGACCTGATGATGACCAGGAATTGCGAAGATTTGAAGGAAGCAGTGGATGAACGAGAAACAGAAAGAGAACGGATGAAACTAGTCCACAGGGGAGATATTCGCCGCGAAGAGCATCCTATTAAATAATAGTATAAATAAAAGTTTCTGGCGTAACTTGGTGGAAAACCTTCATACTGACTTTTAATAATAAAACCACTTTATGAGTTTATGTGGAAAAGTAAAGTGGTTTGATTATTAAAAGTCAAATAATAGTATGATAATATGATGAAGTCCATGTTTCGTACAATAGGTATCGCTAACAATTTTTTCCTGACTTCTGCGTGAAGTGCTGAATCAGGCCGTCGGTTAAGTGTGCGCATGATCACAGATCGTATTGGCATTGATAAGACAATGACAGTGCACACCATTGTCGCTGAAAATGTGGTGATGCGAAATATCTACGCTTAGCTCGTCAACCCGAAGGTCTTTGGACGAACGACCAAGAGTCGAGTGTCTGCATGCGAAGACCTACAATGCATCGCAACGATTCCCCAATCCCCTAATAGTTCCGACTTGGCACCAGCAGACTATTTCCTCTTCCCAAAAGTGAAATCCTCTCTCAAAGGACACCACCGTGGCACCCTAAGTGCCGTCAAAGAAGCTCAAACGCGTACTCTTAAGGGCCTTCCGGATTCTGCATACCAGGGAACCTTCGAGTCGTGGAAAAGTCGCCGGGTAAAGGTGTGTCTACGCTCAAGGGACGTACTTTGGAGAATTTTGAGGCACTGTAGCAATATCTGAGATAAATCTATTTGTTTAAAACTGTTCTCGATACTTTTTATACAAACTATGCATCTGGAATACGTGGCATCACTGGAAACAGTATTTTATAGTAGACATATGACAATGACTGTAATTTTATTCGTAAATTGATAGGAATCAAGAGGAAATGAAGAAGAAAATACCGACCAATGAAGAAGGACGATCGTCTGAAAACAAAATCTTTTTCGATGCGACTGCTAATTGCACCCACTCAAACGGAGACTTGAAGCCAAAAATAATTTCAGGCGTCTCAGCTCAGAAAATTAGTTTCAAAATGGAAGTTTTATCAGTGAACTTGAATACAACGGAAAAAAAACATTGTCCGACCGTGGCATGGTCATATTCGAGTCAAAATTAGTCCTGTTTGTATGCGCACCCTGCCACACACCTTAGTGGTGGCTTGCGGGGTGCTAAAATATAAAAAAAATAAAAAAGATATTAGCCCAGAAAGAAGTGTCCTGAAGTTCAGAAACATATGTACACAGTGGTTGGTGAGAGAAATATACTAATATAAAACCATAAACACAGTAATCAACCCGAAGGTCGGTTTAGTAGGTGATGGTAGAGCTCACCCATGTACCAAGCCCGACGGCGTGTGAATATTCACACATCAGGGTAGGGGGGCCAGTTCCTTTCCCTGTGCCGGTTATGGTTTCCCAGGAAGAACTGATAACCGAAAAATCAACTAGCCTGGGTGGAGCTGAAGCTGCCCGGGAATCGAACCCAGGACCCTCTGGGCAGCAGTCCAACGCTCTACCCACCAGACCACTGTGACCCGCTGATACTAATATATATATATATTTTTTTTAAAACATGTATGTATATATTTTTAAAAACTTTGACGGCAACAAACAATATAAGAGCACATAAAAGTAACATTCACACGTATTTCTTGATAAGTTCGACGGAATTGAGCTCTGGCTTCCTCGGAAGATTAGTTAGGAGAGTCCTAACTTCTCTTCTGAGGAAGACGGAGCTCAATTCCGTCGAAATTATCAAGAAATAACGTGTGAGTGTTTCTTTAATGTGTTCTCATTGTGTGTTGCTATCAAAGTTTTTTATATAACATTTCCGTGTTAGGATGAAAGGCGAATTGAGCGGTAGTGGAATGTTGAAGAAGGTAATGGAGGGGAGAATGTTGGGCAAGCGAGGAAAGGGCCGGAATAGGATAGGGATGTTGCATGGGATGAAGGGAGGAAAGAAGTACACAGAAATGAAGAGAGACCTGATGTAGAGTAGGTATATATATATATATATATATATATATATATATATATATATATATATATATATATATATACACACATACATGCATACATTTTATAATAAAATATATACATATAGTGAGTATATTAACGAACTAAATATCATGGAAGAATCAGCCTTTTGCATTATTATAGGTATCTTTGAATTTTTTAGAAAGGTCAAAAACCTTAGCATGTCGCGAAGACTATTTGAATGCACTATGATTCCTTATCATATTAGATGAATGAAATCCAAATAAAATATGGGAAAAGCGACATGAGTAACTATAACGGAATCACTCGCTTATCTGGCGAAGAAAGCGATCATTTTTATAGCGGAAGAACGATTCCCCAGGAATTTCCTTACTTCGAATCCGAATTCCTCGAGTTCCAGCCGCGTTCTTTAGCCATGCTTAAACTACCTAGGTAAGCCACTTGCTAATTTATAAGCTCTTTAATGCTCCTTAGAAATTCTCAGTGAAATAGGACGCCCTTCAATAGAAAAAAGAACTCGGACTGAATTCGAGTGGCTATCGGGTTAGAATTTCCGTCTAGGCTAATGATATTCTCATCGCGATATTTCCCGCATAAAAGATCAAATGTTCAATGGTGGTTCAGCAGTTTCTCTCTCTCCGTTTGACCGTCAGGGGTCATATTTTGCACTTCGAGGGCCAAGCGCAAGACCGAACGGAGACTCATGACTTGATAGAGGGAGGTGGGGAAGGGGCAGAAAGAATCCCGGCGCCAGAGACGGCAATCGCCGTTAGCGGATAACGTCGGGGCGGACTTTTACACTGTTTGAATAACATCCCCATCTCCCACATCCTCCACCCCCGCCTCCCAGAGTTATTTGAGCGTACATACCACGTTCAGACGTTTCATCAAACATCTCGATAAACTATTCCAGGGGCGAGGACACAGTTCGGTGCAGAAGGCTCCAGAATCAACCTCGTACATTGTTGTCCATCCTTGTCGTCCCCGCCCACCCCGCTCGTGGATATATTCAGCTAGGTACGTACACTTCGCGTCTTAGGGAAGCGCTCTCCGGTCTTGGAGTGGTGAAATATATGGGGCGAAAACATCAAAGTGAAGGGACGGTGGAATGTGCGCGATGAACGAGGTGGAGGCCCGCTAATGGTTTGAGTAGTCGCTCCCTGAATATGCTTGCGGCTAGCCACCTCGACCCCTGACCTAATTCGATTAAAGGCATCGCGAGGTCACTCACTCTACGTATGGGTATGCCGCCGACAACCAGTCAAAGACCCTCTTAAAGGCTATCGACTAAGGGGAAACTTGGAAATAGTGTGGCGAGTGTGCTTCGTTTTCGAAGAGAAATAAATATATTCATAAACACACTCACACATGTATCCTCGTATATATATATATATATATATATATATATATATATATATATATATATATATATATATATATATATATATATATATGCGGGTCGCGGTGGTCTAGTGGGTAGAGCGTTGGACTACTGACTGGAGGGTTCCGGGTTCGATTCCCGAGAAAGGCACTCTGGGCAGCTTCAGCTCCACCCAGGCTAGTTGATTTTTCGGGTACCAGATCTTCCTGGGAAACCATAACCGGCACAGGGAAAGGAACTGGCCCCCCTACCCTGGTGTGTGAATATTCACACGCCGTCGGGCTTGGTACATGGGTGAGTTTTACCATCAACTACTAAACCGACCTGCGGGTTGAATACTGTGTTTATGGTTTACATATATATATATATATATTTATATACGTATTACCAATAATCGTCTTTAAATTACGTGGATAAAAAAGTCACGACAGATCTCACCACGTAGCATAATCACAAATTCGTTCACAAATCATATCGTTCTGTCAGGGTGAGGGATGTTTTGCTGGGGTGCAGGGGTTGAACTCTGCATCGGTAGGTCTCTCCTTAGCGTGATAGGTCACCATGTACCATAGACCAAGGAATGAGAAAAATAATAATGAAAAATAAACAAGAAATTCTTCCGGAGAGTTTCAACGACACCGTCGACGCGAGAGAATTTCTGCCACCCACGGAAAGGAAGCGGTTCTTGGAATGGATCTTCTGGGGTGGGGGAGGAGTGGTTGGGGGTTGGTAAGGCGTAGGGGTTGGAGGAGACAGAGTGTGAGGCGAATTCCCGTGGCAGGGGAGAGGGTACGACGGGCAAGGGGGAGGGGATATCCCAACCTCTTACGATCGCGCCTCCCTTTGGGACTGCAACGACGCACACTCAACAATGCCAACGAGGAAAGGCACGCTAATGCACCCCCCCCCTCGCACCTATTCCGGAACTTTTCCTTATCGACACTCGCGTTAAAAATACAGGACAAAAGTAAATGTCGAGCCACGAATTTTGGAGAGAGATACCTGGAGGCAATTGGAACGTTATAAGACGAGATATCGAAGGGATAATGTTTTTGAGAGCATGTTAAGGGGATGGAAAATGATAGGTATTTTGGAAGGAATGTGAGGGAGAGAGAAAATACTAGTATTTGATTACCAAAAGCAGGGGTGGGGAAGCCCTTTTGGGACCATTTTAAAAGTCTCAAGTGCGACCTCGCGGGATATTTAACTGCGATCGTTTGAATAAATCAATTTTCTTCTTAACTGAACAAATTTCTTAAATTTTTTATTTCAATTTTCCTTTGATATTTACCTTACTAAATGTTATCATTTTGATCTTAAAATCAGCACATTCGATAAAAAACCGAGTGAAAATATTTTACGATAAAATTCCACACTTACTATCTACGAATGTGTACATTTATAATACCACCCCATCTGATTTAAAAGATTCTCGAATGTGTAACAACAAACTTATCGCTTCAGTCCTACATGAAGTGGTCCCCTTACGGCCACAACCAACGGTTAAATGTTTTTTTTCTCGTTTTATTACCATTTATAAGTATAAAAAATTGCATAAAAATGATTTGATTCTTTTCTAAATTCAAACTTGGTCGTTATTTATATTCTTTGGAATCAAAATATGCAGCAAATAAAAAAAAATGTTTGATGGGAATACGAGAAAGGTAAATAATAATTCGATGAAATAATTAAAATATTTCATTCAAGCAAATAAATATAAACATACGTATCCAGATCAAATGAGAAAATAAAATAAGAAGACGCAGATGGAAGCATTAATGCGAGTGTGCGTATCTCGGAAGTGTTTTGAACCAATACGGTCAAAGAATGGATAAGGTGAAATGGACCGAATGGAAAACAAATGAGGAAGTACTGGAGATGGTGGGTGAGGAGAGGGGTTTGCTGAGAGAAATCCTATGGAGGCAGGAAAAATGGATGAAAGGCGTATTGAGCGGCAGTGGGATGTTGAAGAAGGTAATAGAGGGGAGAATGTTGGGCAAGCGAGGAAAGGGCAGGAATAGGATAGGGATGTTGGACGGGATGAAGGGAGGAAAGAAGTACACAGAGATGAAGAGGGACCTGATGTAGAGTAGGTTGCTGGATTGGGTTTTGTTTGGAGCTACAAAATGTTTATTTGATAGTTGTGTCCATCCGAAAACCTACCTTAACCGGTAAATTACCTTATAATAACGGTCAGAGTAGTAGGGACGTAAGGAGAAGAATTGCGCTAGGCAAGGAGGTTTTCATGAGGAGGAGGGAGTTGATGAAAGGGATGTTGAGTAGGGAGGTTAAGAAACGACTAGTAAAAACTCTGATATGGAGCGTAGCTATGTACGGCGCGGAAACGTGGTCGCTGAAGCAGGAGGATAGACGTAGATTGAAGGCTTTTGAAATGTGGGTGTGGAGAAGAATGGAGAAGGTGAAATGGACCGAAAGAAAAACAAATGAGGAAGTACTGAAGATGGTGGGTGAGGAGAGGGGTTTGTTGAGAGAAATCAAATGGAGGCAGGAGGGATAGATGTAAAGCATTTTTAATTGGCGATGGAATATTGGAGGTTGTGATATTCGCAACCACTATTGGAATCGAGGAAGGTTAAGGAACAGGTATCATATGGGAGGGAATGGAGGGAAGAATGAATTATGTGTAATTGAAGAGGGGTTTATTGTAGCGTCGGGTGTCAGGCTGTGTTTTGTTAAGGGAGTTAATTAAATGTATTGTTGTAACGTTGTAGCATAGGATTTGTCAATCAAAAACCTACCTAAACAATAGAATACCGAAAATATCCACCTGTTAGACATTTGAAACCTCTGAAAATAACGCATATCTTTAATGGCCGGCCCTGGTGGCGGCAGCGTAAAGTCCTCGTCCGCAAAGTCAAGGGTCACGGGTTCGATTCCCGCCAGGGTGGGATTCTTTCATTTGGGTGTTTGTATTGTTGTTACTGTTGTGTTGTCATTGTTGTGTTATGGAAAAGGTCAAAATGTGCTGTTGTCGGACCAAGAAAAATAAATAGATATCTTACATGCATCAACAGTACCGTCTCTATTGTCATGACGTAAACAACCATCTAAGCTCGATGTATTGATTCCCTATTTCCCATATTCTTATCGATCTCGAAAATACGAAAAATCTCGTAATGACGGCGACGAATCGTCATATAGTGCAACCTTATCACTGACCCTCCGCCCTTGGATCTGTTTGTTTGGGTTCTCGCGAAAAAAAATCGAATTTACTCGACCTTACTAGGAGTCATCACGAGTCGCATTTTCCCATATGGTCCTCGTAAAAAGATATTTATTTCCTTGATGCACTCGCTATACCCATCTAGTACATACATATATAGCCCGGATTGGCGTGCACTATCGCAGAAAAATGACGCTTTCTCGGAATGAAATGATGTTGTCCCATTCTGCTCTGGTTCGCGAAAAACTTGTTCGGGAAGGAGACAACCGAATGTCACGCTATTTACCCCGTAATCAGGAATGACACAATTCCCTCGAGTGGATACACTATCAAATTCCCGGAATTCCGTCCCACGGGTCAAAAATGCTTCGGATATTTTTATCCCGTCCAGACTTGGCGGCCTTCCGGATAACACTTAAGGGAGACTTTCCGATAGGACCTTAAACGGTCTGACCCCCTCAGTATTACATGCTGAAAGGGAGCCACGCTAAGTTGCAGGAATTGGGTAACAAAATTCGTCCTCTTGACGTCATTTTGCCAAAAAAAAAACTAATTAGTATCAAATGCCACTGTAAAAGGCGAGAGAGAAACGCGAACAATAATGTCGCGCCAACAATATAAACAAGACGACGCAACAAAACAGAAGGCTCCTATCGAAGAGTCGCTCTAGCCTCGCTCTCCCAACCAAGTAAGAATTCTTATTTCACTCCCACTTAAAAAATAGCTAAACATATTTCCAGTGGATAAGAGTATAAACTCAGACGATGACATATTTGTCATCTCAACTCAATGTTAATAAGACTAGCATTTGACCATCATGTGCGTCGTTGAGAACCAGGAAAAAATAGTACCCTCGGAAAATACTCAACAACTCGTAGAATATCGCAGCTACAATCTTGAAATTTTCACAGCGATGGCCTAATAGATTAATGTAAATATATCTTCTATAACTCCAGACGTGGCGAATGATTAATTTGGCATTATAAAACGAATTAAATATGGTAGAGCGGCGAGTAAAAAACCCCGAATTACCTCGATATGGTATCATCCAAAATTGGAAAAAATATATTTTTTTCCAGGAGTTTAGACTTTTATAAACACAAAAAAATTTAAGTAGTTTTATTTTTATTTTTTTAATTAAAAAAATAAATTTTAGTTCCCTGGAAGGCACCGCGAGGGTGTGTGGCAGTGGGTGAACATACAAGACATTAATAATGCAAAAGGCTAGTTCCCCCATAATATTTATTTCGTCCATTTGCTCGCAAAATGTAAAAATTATAAAAAATACATAAAAGCATAAACACAGTAATCAACCCGAAGGTCGATTTGATAGGTGATGGTGGAGTTCACCCATGTACTAAGCCCGACAGCGTGTGGTATTCACACATTAGGTTAGGGGGGTCAGTCCCTTTCCCTGTGCCGGTTATGGTTTCCCAGGATGATCTGGTACCCGAAAAATAACACAGCTATATATATATATAATATATAGTATAGAGCGAGCATATTAACGAAATTAATACTATGGAGGAATCAACCTATTAAGTATATATCGTATATTATTATATGTTAGTATATAACATAATAATACGTATTATACTATATATTAGTATATTTATCTCACTAACCACTGTTTAAATGTGTTTGTGAACTTCGGGACACTTCTTCCTACGTTATATCTTTTTGTTTTATTATTTTATTTTAGCGCCATTTCAATATATTAATGTCATTCCCTTTAGTATTTTGTATTTTTTTAGTTACCTGCCAGCCACCGCTAGAGTGTGTGGAAGGCTGTTAATACAAAGGAGGCTAATTTTGACCCGAATATGACCCTACCGCGGTCGGACAATCTGATCCCTTGTCGTTAAAATCACCACGTTTCGTCATCATAAAGCTCGTTCACACTATAATGTACACATTCCCAAGCCGACAATAAGCTAAGATTCAATGAATAGAATCGCATTATAAAGTGCTATCGATTGTTAACCGTCAAATGCCTTCAACACTTTGTTATATCGCACAGGACTACGAACTATGTTTGGCTGTGACAACAATAATTAAAACTTGACTCGTGGGAAGTTGGACGGGGATGTAAATTGCCACATCATCGATTTTTCAAGCCGTGATATCTGCGTTCAAAATTCTTAAAGCAAGGATGTCCATAAATACTAATGGGCCATCATACGAATGGGTCTATGGGGACCCTTTTCCACTGAGATCACGCGCATTTTCCATCGAAGATTAAAAAAAAAATCACCCGGACGCTTTGTTTTCGAGTCACGCTAGACCAGCTGATCATTGATTTAAGACACGAAGCGCCGAACTTTTGGGTGAAATAAAGGAGAATCTACGGACTGAGTCAATGCGTGAACGATAAACGCTTTATTGCCTATAAATACGTGATCTCCGAACTTTGTGGACGTTAGGTATAGGACCGAAAATCGATTATAACCCTGCTTATCGACATCACTTCCTTCAAATATATTTATTTATAGAAATATCCTTCGCTTAAATTCATGACTTGCCTTCTAACTCCTCTAAATTTAATTTTTTTCTATACTTATGTTTATACATATATATCTTCCGATTAACATGTCCATACATATATATATATATATATATATATATATATATATATATATATATATATATATATATATATATATATATATATGAATGAGCATCCGCCCGTCAAGTGGATATCCGGTGTTCAAGCCCCGATCAAGGAAATATTTTTACACTAGTGGTCTGCTTTATTCCGTGTTCCCCACCTCTCCTGTGTTCGTAATTTATATCTTTATATGTGTTCCTATCCCCTTTTCCTAAAATATATTTCAATGTGATTGAAAAAAAGATATATATATATCTCAAATCCGCCTTCCCCACATGTCCTGTGTTCGTCTTTTATGTGTTTTCCTATCCCCTTTCCTGATATCTATTTCTATGTGTGAAAAAAAAATAATATATATATATAAACCATAAACACAGTAATCAACCCGAAGGTCGGTTTAGTAGGTGATGGTAGAGCTCACCCTTGTACCAAGCCCGACGGCGTATGAATATTCACACATCAGGGTAGGGGGGCCAGTTCCTTTCCCTGTGCCGGTTATGGTTTCCCAGGAAGAACTGGTACCCGAAAAATCAACTAGCTTGGGTGGAGCTGCAGGTGCCCAGTGTGCCTTGCCCAGGAATCGAACCCGGGACCCTCTGGTCAGCAGTCCAACGCTCTACCCGCTAGACCACCGTGACCCGCATATATATATATATATATATATATAGATGAATCGATTATGTAGAAGCCCACACGAGAACAATATAACATTTGGACGGCACAATAGACACCACAAATTTAAATAGATAGCTCGCAAAAGGACACATTGTAGATTGATTGAGCTTTCGGCATTCTCTGAGGCCAAACCTAGCTGCTCTAATATTTTGGATACGCCACTAGGTTTATCATGATAACGTTTTGCAAATCTAGCTCCTCTACGCTACACGCGATCCATTTCGGCAATCAATCCAATTTCGCGAGGATCCCATTCTTAGTAGCCTTGTTTGCAACCTCAGGTGTTCTTTGAACATAAGTTGCCTCTTCTTCTTCATTAACGCCTTCTCAGCTTGAGGTATATTCTTCACTTTATGTCCGTCGTACTTTTTCCATCCCAAGTTATTTATACTGCTGCCCAAATAGAAGAAGGATTCATTGCACTTGCTATAGTTTTGTTTATCGAGTTGCTATATCTGCAGTCAGATTTTCTCTTCCACACACACACATACACGAACGCAAGGATTATAGTTTTCTTCTTATTCAAAGCTCTTGTATTGTTAAATTTCATGAAGTGCTTCACTAATGCTAGCATTCAGAGTTGCTCGCAGGTCCTCCCCTGTTTCTGCAACTTTTGCTAAGTTGACCGCGACACGTAGAATGTTAATTTCTTTGCCATTTACTTCGACTCCTTTGGCACCCAATTATTTTTCTAATTCCATGTTGTCTGATAGATATACGTACATTGAATAGTGCTGTCCATCCCTGTCCTACTCGTTCGTTTATTTGCGTTCCTATTTTGCTTATATTTTCATTTCCATGTTAATTACCTGATTCTTGTACATGTCATGGAATATACTTCCGTCTTTGTAATCCATACCATACACTTCTAATTTCTTGAACATCTTGCTATATTCGACGTTGGTCGGAGACCTTTTCAAAATCCACGAAAGACCACATATGATGACATGTTAACGTGCATAATTTTTTTCTTGAACAAAAACGTCTTCACTGACATTCGCATAGAATTCGGTGAAAATTGCGATAATGTACGCAAGGAGGGCTCGAAACAGGCGACACGGCTGACATAATGGGTCACGAGGTAACTTTAGTTCCACTAACACAGCGAAATTTTTTATTTTCCGCTTCGAAGGGCGGTCATAGGTCATGATCCTTTTCCCCCTTACGGACCCACATAGTTCCTAGCCTCCGCCGTCCGGTTTGCCTTAGGGAGTCGAGAGGAGTTCAAGAGTTCAAGCCGGAATTTCCGAAGCGGTTCCGGATGACTTAAAATGTCGGCGCGGCACGCCATGATCGTTGCACGAATGGTAGGGGGGGCGGGGGAGTCATGGCATAGTAATGAGAGCGAGAAATTGAGAGGGATTTATTTTCTTTATTATTGCATTAAAAAACACACAAAAATAATTACGGTGGTACGAGAATTTCAAAGGATATATAAAAAAATAAAAATTATCCAACAATAAGAAAAATTAACGCTTAAAAAAATGGCAGAATAAGTACATCTGAATTCCTTCGGGTTTGTGAAACTTTGTGTGGTTATACATTTTTATTATTATTCCCCTTTTTTACTAATACAATTTTTTAATTCTTTTTTTTTCTCTTCGTCAAAATCTTCCTTTTACTCTATTTTTTATCCACAGAGAGGACTGGGCTGCTTTAGGGACGAACTTTTTTTCTTGAAACATCTTCGGGTAAAATGCGTTAAATGGCTCAAAAAAGGCAAAAAGATTGCAATTAAAAACATAATTAATTAAAGAGGTCGTGGGTGACCTTATAGCTCATAATAAAACCAAGCAACATACAAGGTTATGTTACACGGTGACCAAATTTCTCCGCGCAATTGGCTTCAAATGCTGGTTCGAATGAATACGTACATGGCAGGCGTGCAGACTAATTTATTCTTGCTGTTTTTCTTCAAATATCCATCAATAGCGAGCAGGGGTGATTGACAACAACAAAAGGGCACTGCGATGCGAGCTATAAACAAGGTGACAATGGACGACAATGACGCGCAACTATTATAGTAGAAGCAAGAATGGAGACTCAACGAAAGTTTAAATGCCTAATTATTTGAGGAAGAATGACGCTTTCACAGCAACAGCAAAGATGATGAATGGCGGAATTCGGACCTTCTGAAGTCGTCGCGTGAGATTTTTTCGCAGTTGTCTCGGGTGAAAAGGAAGGCAGTAAAGATGGAACGAACGCGAGTCGGAGTCGGGGCTTTAAAACTCGTAACGGAATGCTATAACGAACCACGGCCCATGTCTGACGCGATCCCTTTACACGAAAATTACACGCTGCCGGGTAATTAGATTACATTCGCTCGCTTACCCCTGCATAATAAATAACTCCTAACAAGAGGGAAGTAGGCATAAGAGTGTCTCACGAGGATGTGGGCGTCTCGAGAGAAATGAATGGATACTGGGGTGACATCTCGTACGCTGTTCCTTAAAGGGGTGGTGCTCATTAATAAGAGAAAGAGAGACTCTCCCCCCTCTTACTCCCCTGACATCTTCTTGTTTATGCCCCCCTCCTCCTCAGCGTTTCCGCCCCTTCGCCCCTCAGTCAGGATTTCCCGCAACAACCCCCGTCGTTCGTGTCCCAACAAAAAGTCGCGTGCGGACACGAGGTACCACGTACACGGAGGTTTCATGGAGATAATGTCCGATTAACAGAGGCGACGAAATTTTAAAAACTTCTCCATTCAATACTAAAACGATGATGGTCTGAAGATGAGGTTCCTTTGTTGCGGAGCCATGGCAACGCAAACATGTATTCCATCGCACTTATTAGGACGACGAAGTTTAATTGTTGGGAGGGGTTATTGTTGGGTAAAAGGCCCGTCATTGTTGATATCGACAGTTTCGATTCAATGGAGAATAACTTGATGTAGTTGAGGATTGTCTACGGAATTACCGCGGTACGTTAAATTCACGTAGTCGTGCAATAGTCTCCATATGAAAGTTAAAACTACCCCTTTATTTGCCACTTTGATTTTCGTAAAACTTGGTGTTGCGTCGTTCGAATACGCAGAAAACCTGTTGGAAATCTGTCCTTATAGTTTTAGAAAATTGAAGAGTGGCTTTCGATATTATTTTGCGGCGATTGGTGCCTCTGTGAGACTAAAAAAAGGCAAGACAATCGTGAAATCTTACCAATCTTAAGACCGTAAAAAACCAATTAGTATTTAGTTCCGTATCTTCCGTATTAGGACGAGAAATATTAGAAAGAAGAGAAAAGAAAATTTCCTGCAAATTAGCAAAATTCCACTTCTCCTCGAGATCGCATCCGAGTTATCACTTAATGGGAAAATTTTTATAATAAAATCGATAAATGAGAACAACTCAACTGATTCCTTGGACGGATTGAGGTGTTGCAACGGGCAGAATGCACTGCGATTTAAATACACTGTAGTAAGAATTATCAAGAGCTCTACGGCCTCTAGGTTAAATTATAAGGGGGGAAAACTCCACTGGCCGTAAAAAACAGTCGCAACTCTCGTCAGGCCAAAGTGTGTGTGTGTGTGTGGCTGTGTGTGTGTGGCTGTGTGTGGTCCCTGGCGTGGATTAATTTCCCGTAGACCACCACAGAGGGTATTCTTGGTCGAGAGGTTGTGGTTGGTTCCCGCGAATACCAACACAACAATTTGGTCTGACGAGAGTTGCGACTGTTTTTTACGGCCAGTGGAGTTTTCCCCCCTTATAATTTAAATACACTGTGGTAAATTGAATACTTCACGAACTGATTACCAAAGTGTCGATGAACGGATCCAACAAATATTTAAAGTTTATGTGGTGGTCACGTTAAGAATCCAAATAGGGGTCTCTCATTCGGTTAGGGTTCATTCTTATTTTCGTCGTTGGAAAAAAACTAATCGCAATGCAGAGAAATGTATAAAATAGGGAAGTTAAACTTAATTATCAACTCTATGGCATTACAATATGCCAACCATATTGGAGGGTAGGTGGTATATTTCCTTTAGCGACGATAAAATCACCAATATAAGAATTTATTATTATTATTAGGTAATCTACCGGTTAAGGTAGGTTTATGGATGGACACAACTATCAAATAAACATTTTGTAACTCCAAACAAAACCCAATCCAGGAACCTAATCTACATCAGGTCCCTCTTCATCTCTGTGTACTTCTTTCCTCCCTTCATCCCGTCCAACATCCCTATCCTGTTACTGCCCTTTCCTTGTTTTTCTAATGTCCTCCCCTCTATTACAGTCTTCAACATTCCACTACCGCTCAATACGCCTTTCATTCTTTTTTCCTGCCTCCATAGGATTTCTCTCAACAAACCCCTCTCCTCACCCACCATCTCCAGTACTTCATCATTTGTTTTCCTTTCGGTCCATTTCACCTTCTCCATTCTTCTCCACACCCACATTTCAAAAGCCTCCAATCTACGTTTATCCTCCGGCTTCAGTGACGAATAAGGGTTTCGCGAATAAGTATGTCCGAAAAGGGAAGATTTATATTTTTGCAAAAAACTAAAGTATTACGTGAATAGTTTAAACTTCAAAAAAAAACGCTTTCCAAATGTTATAAATTATTATATTGCATTTAAAATATCATTCGCTGATGATGAGAAACTTTGCAGTGTGAATTACGGGAATCTTGTCGGGGGAAAGAGCATATATATTAAGAGAGATACTTTACTTATTGGTGAAAAACTTCACAATATATGATGAGATTATGTGTCTTGAGGGCAGGACCATCTTTCTTAAGATGTTGAGTCCTGAGGCATTTTTCAAAGTTGCTGCAATTCTTTCGTTTTGCGATTCGAAAACTTGGGAAAATTAATATTTATGGCATCTCACTTGGGAGGGCATACATAAGAATGCGATTTGCGTGCAAAGCGTCGGTCAACCCAACTGGGAAAATAGAGGCAGGGGAGAATTTAAATTCCAACTATGACTTCAACGTGCAAACTAGTAATTTTTGCCGGCGTCACGGATAAAGAGGAAAACTTGCCACTCCATATTCAAGTCGGAGAAAGAGAACCGCCATTGTCTTCTTGAGGTGGAAATGCACGAAATGGAGGACAAAATTCTTCAAGAAACATTCCAGTTTAGACGATTTTAAGATTTTTTACACGAAAAATATTTATCTCGACGCGTGACAAAATAGAATGCGAACTACTTTTAGTCAAACGATATAAAGTACGCTGACCAAAAATTCGCCCAAAAATATCTCAAAAAAATCAGTTTTTACAATATTAAAAGCAAAATATACATTGTTTGTTTAAAAAATATCGGGAAATGTTTCAGAAAAGTAGATTTATTCCACATATTGTAAATATGTCACAAAATTCTTCAAAGTTCATCCCACGAGCCTCGACACAATTTTGCCAGCGGCTTTCCCACGAGACTCGAAGGCTCCGGAAGGTCCTTAAGGGTACGCGTGTAAACTTCTTTGATGATTTCTCCGTTAATAATATGTATTTTTGGTATAAAAATATCTCCTCCAGCGGGTGCATAATATACGTCTCCATAAACACAGTAATCAAACCGAAGGTCGGTTTGGTAGGTGATGGTAGAGTTCACCCAGTACTAAGCCCGAGAGCGTGTGAAATTCACACTTTAGGGTATTGCGGCCAGTTCCTTTCCCCGCGCCTGTTTTGGTTTCCCAGGAAGATATAGTACCCGAAAATTCGCATGGCTTGGGTGGAGCTTAAGGTGCCCAGAGTGCCTAGCCCGGGAATCGAACCCGGGCCCTCTGGTCAGTAGTCCAACGCTCTACGCCCTGGACTACCGCGACCCTGATGTGTGTATGGAAATAAAAAAGTTTCTCCTTTATGATGTTGTATCATTGCTAACCTACTGTCCTTTCCTCTAGTGTGTTGTCTATTTCTCCTTTGTTGGGTGAAACACCTCCCTAACGCCACCTCTTGGCCAAAGAATCGGAGCAGTTGGTTGCTTAAAAGATCGCAGATCTCACTGTAAATTACGTTTCCTCGATACCTCAAGTGGTTAGAGCATCGGCCCGGCAAGTCGAAAGATCCGGTGTTCAAGTCCTGGTCAAGGAAATATTTTTACACAAGTGGTCTGCTTGATTCTGCCTTCCCCACCTCTCCTGTGTTCGTCATTTATATGTTTTTCTATCCCTTTTCCTTATATCTATTTCCATATGAATGAATATTTGTTCGCCGTATGGCGGGATTTCGTGTTTCACTGTAGAAATATCATATATATAGATAAATGATATTACCATGCGCGACAGGGCGTGCGCCCATTCTCCCGGACGCATAGGGCACAGAATCCCATTCCCCCTCTCGGCCTGGCTGGGCTTCCTTCCGGGCAATGACTTACCAGTATCCACCCTTTTTTTCCCTTTTTCTCTCTTCCCCACCCACAAGGGAAATCTCGCTCTCCAGGAGGACAGCTGCGTCTTGGTGTGACTCCCTCCCTTTACCCTAACCTCTTAACCCACCCTTTCCCCCCCACCTCAACACCCTCTTCCCTTTAAAACCCTTGAAAACCCTTCTCTCTCTCTCCCTTTCCTCACGCCCTCGGAAACATTCCCTGGGGATTCGATTCTCCCACACCCTCCCCGTCGCAAGCATACGCACAAAGCCGCTCCCTGAACCTGGAGGGCAAATGTTTTACGTGGCCAAGTCCGTAACGGTCCTCCACTCCGCGCGATGAACCAATAATATTTGTCTGTGTGTATATATATATATATTTATACACACACACACATATATATATATAAATATTTATATATACATTGAGTATGCCGAAAGCTTAAACAATCTACAATATGAGTGTCCTTTTACTTGTTGTCTATTTTATTTTGTGTTCCATTGTGCCGTCCAAATGTTATAAATAAATAAATAAATATATATATATATATATATATATATATATGTGTGTGTGTGTGTGTGTACAAACATATTCGAACACGACAACCCACCAAATGGCGAACAAATTTATTCACATGGGTATTAATATGAGGAGAAGATATGGGAACAGATATAATTAAATAAATATCAATATATATGTATAAAATTCCATTTTGCATTAAAGACACAAAAATATAAACGGAGAACACGGAAAAAAACATACTCGTATTTCAGAATGTTTAAGCTTTCGGCCTTCTCTGAGACCTTCTTCAGGTAAGACTCAGATATATATATATATATATATATATATATATATATATATATATATATATATATATATATATATATATATATATATATATATATGCATTATATGCATATAATTTCCAGACAAACGAAATAAAAAGCTTGATTTTTAGAATATGGCTTGGGGATCTTTCGGCCCTCTCTTTTACCTCCTTTTTTCCTCCACCTGAATGTTTTTCTCTCTCTCCTGCCACGCCCACATGTTCCATCCTCTCGGGAAATCCAATATTCCTCGGCGTCTTTCTGACCATATTCTTCACCGGGACCCACACCTTCTCGACATACACCTTTCACTCTAAAAGCATTGACTCTTCTCTTATGTTTGAAACAAAGCATGCATTTAAATCTCTCCATGGCCAATCGATTACTCCGCGCGACACAGTGAAACAAAGTAGTTGATTTACTTACCCTTGATCAAGTAATTAATGCATATTTAATAAGATCACGGGAGCACAAATAAGAATACCGAACGACAACAATGAACAATAACATAAACGTAATCAATCTGAGACTTTAAGAATCCGAAATTAGCATCGATTTTCGACGGTACCAAAGCTATGACGTCAATGCTTTGCCATTGTTGATCCTCGACCAATACGATATCCTCTCGAAGTAGCTACCATAAGTCAATTGTCACCTTATGAGCGGGCCAATTAATAAGCTATCTCCTGCCGAAATCTACTGATATCGCATGCTAACCACTTTGGAATTGGACTCTTCGGATTAATGAAATTGTTCTGCAGGCTCCCAAGGCGCTAACTCGCTCCAATCAGTTCGCTAACATCTCTGAATTGGCACGTATATCGCTTGAGATGAGAAATTGTTGAATTATAACGTGTTCACAAACATTCGACTTTCACTCTTCGTACGAGCTGTGTTAAAAGATTGGTTAAAAAGTTGTCAAACCTTTTTTTAATATTGTTAGTATACATGCCCCTGAAGTATGATAAAACTTTCAGCTGTTTTCATTGTGGACTTTGTCTGTGACAGCCACTAAGGTTAGACGTGTTTTATGAGCTCGGCGATTTTCGTTTGGTAAAAGAAATGGATCAAAGTATTTGTATCAAATTTTGCTTTAAAAAATGGAATAAAGTGTAAGAAAGCGTGTGAAATGCTAAAAAAGACCTATGGTGAGTCTGCTATGAGTAAATCAAGAGTTTACGAGTGGTATAAGCGTTTCCAAGAAGGCAGTGAAGACCTTGAAGATGACGAACGCCCTGGACGCCCCAGCGCATCAACAATCGATGAAAACGTGGAAAAAGTCAAAGAAATGGTTATGAAGGATCGCCGAATCACAATTAGAGAGGTCGCTGATGATGTTGACATATCGATTGGATCATGCCATGACATATTTTCCAATTTTTTGGGTATGAAACGCGTGGCAGCAAAATTCGTTCCAAAATGGCTTTTGCACCACGATAATGCACCAGCTCACACTTCATTGCCTGCTCGTGAATTTTTGGCCAAAAACAATACCGTAACGATTCCATAGCCTCCATGTTCGCCTGATGTGGCTCCGTGTGACTTTTTCATATTTCCAAAAATTAAGAGAACCTTGAAGGGCCGTCGTTTTACAGCCGTAGATGACATTAAAAGCGCATCGCTGAAAGAACTAAAGGCTATCTCAAAGATCGAGTTTGAGAAGTGTTTCGGGGATTGGAAGAAGCGCTGGCACAAGTGCATAATCTCCAATGGGGACTACTTTGAAGGTGACAACATCAATGTATAAGAATACATAAATATTATTGTCCGACAAATTAAAATTCCCGTTAATTTTTGAACACACCTCGTATGTCATGGTAGGAAAGGATAAATTGAGCATATTTTAGCATTCTTTTATGATGACTAAATTACATAATATTTCCACAAGCCGTGAATGTTTTTTTACATCACGTTAAAAGGAAAAAAAGTAGTGAAATTCCTTTTGTCTGGATTAATATTTTCGCAAACCCATTAGATTCCTTACTAATTAACACTAAGTTGTTGAGGTAATCCAGAGTCGGTCCCTGGCGAGTGAAAAATTTTTCCGCTAACTGGGCTAACCAGTGTGTGACTGTGTTTTTGTAAGTTCCCGAATATGGTCCATGGCAATAAGATTTATTTCCTTGTGAACTTATTCGAGAAACACTCTCCCCCCCCTCTCCCCCGTGTATATGTGAACGCCTTAATATTTTGAATGTGTGTCTGATCACTGGCGAGGGATTAGATTTCCCCGTCATTCACGACACCAATCTCAAATTTCCCAACCTTTTTCTCTTTTGCAGTGGTGTAAAAAAATCCTTAACGGCTAGAGGAGAAAATATTTAATATGGTAAGTCTTATGGTAGGAGTTAAAAGAAAGGAGTTTTCTATCGAGTAATACTATCTGGATGCAGGATATTTTTCCCATTCGCCCCACATTCACGTTTTACCTGGAACATTTTGCAGAGGGTTTCTCCTTGTTTTGGAGATTTTTCATTTCAGTTTTTTGGTAATATTTTTTTAAAAAATTTACTTAAGTTATTGACACTTGTTTCTTGTTTACCTCCTAACGCCAGATGATGCGCAATTTGTTTAGGTTACCGGGTCCGTAACAAACGGGCGTACACTTTTTACCGAATTACTTATGCAGGTTTTATTACCGCCACCCTTTGGGTCAATCTATTCGGGAAAAAATAAGCGATACTGCTAGATGGATCTTGTATGATTATGTCTATGTTTACTGGAAAAGCTGCATAGCGAAAACAACACTTACGAGTACAACAATCCGTATCCATTATAGAACAATGAATAAAACAAGTCAATTATCACACTTAAATACGACAATGATTTCAACATCGTTGGGTCGTTATCTCGATAATGACTCATCGGTATAACCATAGCAACAATTATGGGTAGCAGCAAGAGTATGCAGCAACAATTGCAGGTATGTTTAACAAGTTGTAAAAATTATTTTGCTTCATGATTTTGCAACAATGGAACTCAAACATTATTCATAAAGCGAGACTAAGAACAAGAATCGTGTAAAATGGAAGGAGGTAGATATGTATTTACATGCGTGTAAATTGACGGGATGTTTCAATGAATGTATGCACCACTGTGGATTAGGTTTTGAATGTTTGTGTTGGTTTTTAATGCGGTTTTTCTTTATTCCCTTTTTTAGGTGGTGACCTAACACGCCCTTGCGGCAGCTTTCGGGGTATTATGTAGATGTACATGTAGATGAAGAATCACTCTCAGAAACACTCATCACTCATTGTCTTAGTCGCAGCAATGAGTAATGAGTTCTCCTTAAGTTTAAAGATTAGTACTACACAAATCACTTGGATTACTGAACAATGAATATTTTTTAATGCGATCCAAAAATATGCTAGATTAGAAATTAAACGAAAACCGAGTTTCTGCCGCTTCTCTCAATCGTTTGGGAAGGTGATGGAAAAAACAGCTGTGAGATGATCATAACTTCTTGTTTCTTGTCAGGAAAATTTAAGTTCCCTACACGTTTCAGATTAGTAGCTATGGCTGAGTTTTAATAATTTCTCTGTGCCTCGAATTGCCGGTCTCGGCACGAATTTATGTCCTCTAGCGACGCGGGGTGTAAAAAAAGAAGGGAACGGAGAAACCGATCTGTAAAAAAAGGACACATCCCCCCCTTTCTGTCTATCCCTAAAAATACTATTCGTTGTCAAGGAAATGCTTAAAAAGAGGCATGGGAAAAGCTGGAGAAAGGAATGCAAGTCGGAGGGGAATTTGTAAAATCGGTTAGGTTTGCTGATGACCAAGCATTAGTTGCTCAGTCAGCCAAGGGGTTGCAAGCATTGTTGAGTGAATTGGAGGTTCAGTGCGATAAATATGGGATGAGAATCAATATTAATAAAACAAAGGTTATGCGATTTTCCAGAAAGAAAAAAGCTAAGCTAAATATTAAAATAGGCGGGGAAAAAATAGAGCAGGTAGAACAGTTTACATATCTCGGAAGTGTTTTGGACCAACACGGTCAAAGTGGTAGGGACGTAAGGAGGAGGCTTTCTCAAGGAGGAGGGAGTTGATGACGGGGACGTTGAGTAGGGATGTTAAGACAAGACTCGTAAAAACTTGGATAAGGAGCGTAGCTATGTACGGCGCGGAAACGTGGTCACTGAAGCAGGAGGATAGACGTAGATTGGAAGCTTTTGAAATGTGGGTGTGGAGAAGAATGAAGAAGGTGAAATGGACCGAAAGGAAATTAAAATAAGGAAGCACTGGAGATGGTAGGTGAGGAGAGGGGTTTGTTGAGAGAAATCCTATGGAGGCAGGAAAAATGGATGAAAGGCATATTGAGCGGTAGTGGAATGTTGAAGATGGTAATAGAGGGGAGGATGTTGGGCAAGCGAGGAAAGGGCAGGAACAGGATAGGGATGTTGGACGGGATGAAGGGTGGGAGGAAGTACACAGAGATGAAGAGGAACCTTAGGTAGTGTAGGTTGCTGTATTTACAAAATGTTAATTTGATAGTTGTGTCCATCCAAAAACCTACCTTAACCGGTAGATTACCAAAAAAATAAATAACACAATATATGTATATATATGTTCATAAAATATGTATGTGTGTATTATTTTTTATAAAATGCTAAATGCAATATGCCTTGATCTATTGTGGGACATTTCGTTAGCAAGCCTAGTTTCTACCACACAACTCGGCTCTTTGTCTTCCTCCCTAGCCACCATAACAAGTCACGTCTCCCCCCTTTCCCTAAAAAAACCTAACCCTTCCACATATCGGGGCACACATGCAGCTCTTTGGATTGAAGGGCCCTAGGTTAAGTTGAAAGGGGTTTAGGGCTAGGGGGAAGGGTCTAACCCCCCCTCTCTCTCTCTCTCAGTGAGAAGAGGTGCTGTTGACAAAAAAAGCAATGAGTGGTTCGGTTGGAGGGTGCCTGTGGAATAGGGTGAGGGTGGGTAGAAGTGGCATCTGATTTCACGGTTGTAACCTCGCTCAATAAAGTCGACTCACTCACCCTCAACCCTATCCCCTCTCGACTCCTCAAGGAACCTCTTTGCATCTCGAACGAACAACTTCAAACGGGTTCGAACAAGGCTTTAAGGAAATGCATATCAATAAAATGAGATGTCTGTAACTTAAGAGGAAATTTGAAAACTCTTCAAGATCGCGGGATTCAGTAAGATTATTTAATAATTTTCCTATAATTACTCGCAGTACATGGTTATGTGATTTTCCAGAAACAAAAAAGGCTAAGCTAAACATTAAAATAGGAGGGGAAAATATAGAGCAGGTAGAACAGTTTACATATCTCGGAAGTGTTTTGGACCAACCCAGTCCAAGTAGTCGGGACGTAATGTGAAGAATTGCGCTAGGCAAGGAGGCTTTCTCAAGGAGGAGGGAGGAGTGGATGACGGGGACGTCGAGTAGGGATGTTAAGAAAAGACTCGTAAAAACTCTGATATGAAGAGTAGCTATCTATGTACGGCGCGGAAACGTGGTCACTGAAGCAGGAGGATAGACGTAGATTGGAGGCTTTTGAAATGTGGGTGTGTAGAATGATGGAGAATGTGAAATGGACCGAAAGGAAAACAAATGAGGAAGTACTGGAGATGGTGGGTGAGGAGAGGGGTTTGTTGAGAGAAATCCTATGGAGGCAGGAAAAATGGATGCAAGGCGTATTGAGCGGTAGTGGAATGTTGAAGAAGGTAATAGAGGGGAGAATGTTAGTTAAATCTTTGTTATCTCCAGGATTTGAACCCGGGCCTTCTCGTTGGGAAGCCTGTAAGTTAGTCTCCACACCATTCCAATCCTTTTTTATTCAAATTACGGGTGGTGACCTAGCACCCCCCGCCACACGTCCTTGCGGCAGCTTGCGGGATATTATGTAGGAGTAGGTGGTACAATTGATAACCCCGCTGAACAAGAATGTATATTAAAATATACTATTATTTACCTCCATTATGACGATGGAGGCAAATTCTAACGGTATTGTTACCACGCGACAATCAATACTTAGCAGAAACTCAACAGAACAGGCCTGTTACATATTTAATTATTGGTTTTGTAGATATAAGAAAAAAGGAACATACATAAAAGACAAACACATGAGGAGAGGGGCATATGGAATCGAACAAATGTCAAGGTAGGGTAGGGCTGGGTTGGGGTATTGGGTGATCAGAAAAATCTTTGATTTTTCGGGAATCACAGGCATATTTAGGAGCACTCATAATCGTTCTTGGGAATATTCGAACAATCAGCTTTAAATAACAAACACTTAAAACGAGAATAATTAATTTTTCAAATTTTCTCAAGTTGTAACTCGCGGAAACTGTGATGTGATTGCGAGTTTGAAACCCGATAAAAGTTTCAACATGAAAATTGAATACTAAGCCTGAGTTGTCTCGTAATTATCGGCGTATTGGCTACGTCTGGCATCTTTATACTTGCAATAAAGACGATATTCAATGATAATTTATTGAGTGCAGGGTACCGAGAACAGAATTTCACCTCCAAAAGAGTAGAAAAAAAATAAAACCATCTTTAGTGGTTCATTTCATATATTTTTTAAGGGGAGGAGTTGTAAAAATTTTAATTCCGCAAATGGGGTTTTTTATCGCCAAACGGAATGCGACTGGTCACTCTAGGTTGGGAGCCAATCTGCTGGCTCGATATTTATCCAGTAATAAACTAAGGGCACCTGGGCACCATACCATTTAACAGTTAGCCATAAATTGGTCTTCGTTAAACCCGTATCAGCGATGCAAAATCTCGCTGCGTCGAGAGATTTTGGGAAAGTACAGAATAGATGAAACGAAGAGAATACATGGAAACTGCATTTAGTAGACTCTTAAATTTGGCTCAGTTAACGTTGCCAAGGGAGAAAAAGGATGTTTCCAGCGAGACTTAAAGAGCAAATAACGCTAATTGTTCCCCACCCCAATGAAATAATTTTAAAAAAATTGTTTAGTTATTCATTTCAGCATTCGTTTATTGAGTAGGGTTGGGCGGGTTGTTGTAAAGTTAAGTGGCAAATGCCTAGTTTCGTACACGTAATGTCTCGTTAAATTCAATTATAATCTAACTATGGGAGTTAACAGGGAGGTCACCGAAAAAACCGATTTCATAAAAAAAACAAAGTTACTCATCAATGAATGTGAAAATTTTAACCATATTAACGTCGTCTATCGGTTACTGAGAAATTACCGATCGGTTTTCACCTCAGCTACCGGTCATTTAACCGAGTTTTGGACTTAATCGGAGGTTCTACTACAATGTTAAACTTCATTTTAACAAAACGTTAAATATCCTGGCCACAGAAAACTAACAAATCCTTTGCACAATGAGTCCCCCCTTTAATCGATAATTACCAAATTATGAATGAAATAGCCACCTTGGGGGATTGTGATACCTCAGTATTTGATGGAAAATAGCCTAGAGGTGTTATTTCCCTGAATCCGCGAAAGGCGAAAAAACATTATTACAAAGCAAACTGAATTATTCCGCGAATACGGAGTGCACTGCTGTTATCAATCAACAATTAAAACAATTGCCCATTCAACAAATAGCAGGTGTACGTTCCAGTTTAAGCTTTCTCATCGTACATAATCGATTTCATTCTTGCTGATGTCACAAGCACAAACTCTCTTTAACGTTCTCTGAAATGTATTCATTTAACTGTGGGATAATACGTAATTGGACTCCGCTTTGAATATTAATCCATGTTTTAAATCAATGTTACTCACATTCCTTCATAATTCATGAAAAGAGGACTGATTTGTTGTCTTTTCCAGGGCGTACGAATTCGCTATGACTAATTATGAAATGAATACGAATGTTCACGAAATGCTCACTGTCGCCATTAAAAAATTCAGTCAGCTTTGTGGATGATTAGTCCTCAGTTAGATAATCGGCCGAAGAATTTGCAAGGATCGATTAGTGCGTCGGAAGGTTAGTGTGATGGACATAGGATGGGGAAAAATGTAAATAAAAGAAAGGTTTTGCAGTTTTTCAGAAATAAAAAGCTTAAGCTAAACGTTAAAATAGTGATAATGAATATTAGGTGAGTTTGCACTTTTCCACAGATTTATTATAGCGTACGACGCGTTTCAACTCACAGAGTCATCATCAGGTACAAGACAAAATTAACAGTGAGGAGTCCAAATTTATATATTGAGTTACGGTCGGGAAGGGAAGGTGAGTAGCGTGGGGGGCGGGAAAAGGAGGGGGAAGAGGCGGTGAGGTTACTAATAGCGAAGAGTGGAGGGTTAATGACAGAAAAAACCGAAAATTGGGAGACGCTATGATAAATCTGTGGAGAAGTGCAAACTCTCCTTATATTCATTTTGAAGAACTTCCACGACCTTAAGCCTGAATCTGTTGAACTTGTTAAAATAGTAGTTCATAAACTAGTGTTTTGGACCAAGATGGTCAAATTAGTCGGGGCATAGAGGGAAGAATTGTGTTAGACAAAGAATATTTGAGTAAAGTTGTTAAGAAAAGGCTTCTTAAAACATTGATATGGAGCGTAGGCGTATGTAAGGCGCAGAAACGTGGTCATTTAAGCAGGATGATAGACGTAGATTGGAGGCTTTTGAAATGTGGGTGTGGAGAAGAATGGAGATGGTGAAATGGACCGAAAGGAAAACAAATGAGGAAGTACTGGAGATGGTGGGTGAGAACTGTTGGGAGCAATCCAAAGGAGGTAGGGGAAAGATAGATGCAGAGCATATTGATTGGGAATGTTGAAGGCATACATAAAGAACGCTAGGCAGGCGAGGAAGGGATAGGAATAGGCTGGGAATTTTAGAAGGGTTGTAGGATAAGGTAGAAAATAAAATGCAGATATGAATAAGGGTTTATTGTAATATGCTGGATGTCAGGTTTTGTCCTGATAAACCTGTACCCTCAAATTAAAACTTACATTAAACATTGGACTACCAATTATAATGGAATGAAAATAGGTTCCCTAACAACCTGTACATAAATGATAATTTTTCCTTAAACACAGATATAAAAAAGGGGAACACACAGTGAAAAGCCATAAATAACTAATGTCTATGATTCCACTGCGCGTAAACACGTGAAGATTGATTACGTAATATTTAAGACTACTATATTTCAATTGGTTATCGAATGCCGCCGTGACATTCATTGCAAACGGGTAAGAAAACCCATTCGACCGATAGCAACTGGCCTGCAGGTAAACAACACGTATGGCAAAACCGTTCACGACGCTGACGCAGCATCGCTACGATTTTATCGGAATTCTCCGAAGGAGGGAGAAGAGGCAAGGAAAAAAAAACAAAACAAAAGCGAAATTCGACCTTTCTCATTCTCCTCTAAGGAAAAAGAAAAAAAAAGAAGCGCGAATTGCATCCTCCCCCGCCCCCTAATTCCCTCTACCTCTCTCCTTTACGACGTGGGTGCTCCACTTTTCCACCACGTGACCCCTTCAGGGAGCGCATGGTCTCTGATCCGCGGATACGGGGACGTGAAGATGCTGCGGGGAGGGGGAGGAGATTTGAGAGATGCAGGGGGTGTGAGGCTGACGTGTCGTGTCTTCAGCATCTGCGTGCGCAAGATTTCAAGGGAATACGGTCCGTATGCGAGGCCCCCCTCCCCCCAAGGGACCCTCAGTCAATGGGTAAGAAGGCGACGACGACGCAGGAAAAAAACAGAAGAAGTGAGAGCGGGCGCAAATTCTTCTTTTTCTGTTCAAGGGGAAGGGGTGAGGCAGCTGCCTTACGGAGAGACGGAGCACTTAAAGAAAAATTGTGCCCGCGTACAGAAATAGTCCGGACGTCTGGACGTTGCTACGTGCGGATGAACCCCGACAGGAGTATCCATATACGTACAACCAGAAATACATGCATGATGTAATTAACGGATAGGGGAAGATTGGATAAACTGTTGCCTACACTGAATATATTTTATGTATCCCTGAGGTTATGGAGACATCAGTTAAATATATCAAATTGAAATTAATTAGCTGTAACATAATTTTTAACCGAGAACAGTGAAACCTCGATTGAAATTTTCAAAAAACTAGCTAAGCTGAACCAGATTTGCCTTAATCATTTTTTTATAAGCCAATTATTAAGTTATTATTTTCGACTAAAATTCACTCGATCCCGTGAAAACACGGACATATTTTTTCAGTAAAAAGAACCATTACACAAAAAAGAAAATTTACGAAAAAAGACGAAAAAAAATTTCAGTTTTCTTGAACTGAAATACAAAAGTGACTTTTTGAAGTCGAAGCTTTCTCGCCGCATTTTCGTCTCGCAATGGTAGTGACTTAGTTTTTCTCTAAGGTTTCCTTTCGTCAGAAGAATTGAGTTTTAGCGAGCTAATTTTTTTTACGTTACGGTTTGGACGTTAAAATGAAATCGTCAAGTTGGTAAAGTTAATACGAACAAACATCGTGTTAAAGTTTATAAAGTTAAACATAATTTAACGTTTAAACTGGACAATTTAAGATTTGATGAATTACTACCCAAGTCAGGGTGACATAAACATGGCGACAAACGAGTTCTATTGTCAGATGATGTTGATGAACTTACGTACAATCCACAAGCACTCCTTATGAATACAAGACCAATAGATGGCTGCACCATACATTGCACATAGTTTGTGTAGTTGCCGCTAGAGAGAATTGTGTTTTTAAAACTTAAAATGGCGTCGTTTAGTGTACAAGAACAGCGTCTAGTGACTCATCTGTTTTCTCCAACTTCAAATTTCAAAACACTCATCAAAATTCATCAAACAAACTTGGAGAGAAATTTGGTGCTCTTTTGTGCAGAAATTGTGCTTTATATTGAGCGTGACAGTTCAAAGATTGATGGCCAAACGTACGTAACGAGACAGCGAACACAATAAGGATCCTCGAAGCCACAGACAAGCCGGTTTTTCCGGTGGGCATTAAGGACCCATTTCACAGAAACATTCTCGGAGGTCAAAGAGTCATGGAGTCGACGTTTTAAAGTAATGTGCGTCTAAATGTAGATTATTTCGAGAAGCAACAGAAGTTTTCAACTTTATGGGATAATTAGTCTGCCAGGAAAAAAACAGAAGAACTTAGACATTATACCCTTCTCGTGGATGCGAAAAATAAATTAGTCAAGGAGGAAGATAAATGTAAAAGCGCAAGTTATAGTCGAGTAATGGAAGGGGGAGGAAGTTGATCAAGTTTGGGAGAAGGCAGAAGAAGGGGATGGGGGAGATATCGGGAATTAATGGGGGGTCGATAAGGCTGTTTATTATATGCATGGGGAAAGAATTTCAGGAAAGAGGGGAACAGGAAGGAATGATTCATAGACATATTAATTTTAAGGAGCTTACAAAGAACAGACTGGTAGGTAAAAACACCTGAGACGATTGAAGCGATTCGACGACTCCTAAAACATTATTCATTGCTCCTTCGATACGAACTCTTAAATACGGACTCCTTATATCGAATATCCCAATAAATTACCGTAATCGCTACAACACCTATTATTCTAATAGCTAATCTTATGGTTAAGGTAGGTTTTTGGATGGAAAAAACGATCAAATAAACATTTTGCAACTCCAAACAAAACCCAATCCAGCAACCTCATCTACATGAGGTCCCTCTTCATCTCTGTCTACTTCTTCCCTCCCTTCATCCCGTCCAACATCCCTATCCTGTTCCTGCCCTTTCCTTGTTTTTCTAATGTCCTCCCCTCTATTACAGTCTTCAACATTTCATTGCCAATCAATACGCCTTTCATCCATTTTTCCTGCCTCCATAGGATTTCCCTCAACAAACCCCTCTCCTCACCCACCATCTCCAGTACTTCCTCATTCGTTTTTCTTTCGGTCCATTTCACCTTTTCCATTCTTCTCCACACCCACATTTCAAAACACAGAACCTATTATTGTTATTAAAAATGAAAATTAATGCATCTAGATTGATAGAAAAATCTAACCAGGCGGCGGTATAATTTGGGACAGTAGACTTCCGAATAATATCAATGGAAAAATAACTGAAGATAAGAAGGTGTTTATGAAGAAGATGAAATGATCATTATGTTCAAAGAACACCTAAAGATGCAAACAAAGAAGTAATTCGTTAAAACATTCGTATGGAGCATGGCAGTCTACGGATCAGATACGTGGAATAGAAAAAAGGAGGAAAGTAGGACGAGGAGAGAGAATCATGTGTGGAGAAAACTCTTAAAGCAGAGAAGAAGAACTAGAAATGGATTGGACACACTTGAGTCACAATTGATTACTAAGAAACATAATAATAGAAAGGAAATCCTCGAAAAGGAAGACTAAGAGACAAGTACGCATAGGACAAATTAATAAGGACATTACATTTGTCCTTCTAACATATGTCTTCAAATAGAAGCTATCAGAGAGAGAATTTCAACCCTGATTAGGGAAGAATGGAGGGATGCAATAAAAAAATCAAAGGATTGAAATACTGATAATGATAAAAAAGTAATTATAGTATCCTAAGGACAAAAATTGCCCTTCTGGCTCAAGCTATGCATTTAAATATGTTTGAATAATAATTTCGCGGGTCCAACAAAATTAAATATAATTTGTACTCTGCAGTGAATATTTTTTTATATTTTAATTATAACAAAGTATTAAAAAAATTGAAAAAATTCCCTTTTAACAAAAAATATATGCAGCCATACGTCATTTCTTCATACAAACTTACAGCTACTTAAAGTTAGCCGACTCTGATAGCGCGGTCTCAAAGTTAGCTAGTTACGGCGATTCCTTTGCACTAATTAAATCAAAATTCGGAGAATAAGTCGCCAGGCAACAAAAACGGAGATCATATTTATTTGTGTCGTCGCTTGGGAAATGACGTAGTGAATTGCGCGACTTCCTTTTCTATTCCGAGAAAGACGTTCTTAAAGAATATATGAGAGGGAAAGAAGAGTAGACCGATTTTTTTTCACTGTCAAGAGGGATGCTGATCGCCATTCATCTCTCTCGGAGCAAAGGATGTCACGTGAGGGCATATCTTTCTGTTTTCATCTCGAGTCGCATCTCTCCCCTCCCCGAGTGACGTCAGGCAGGTTTAACATAAAATTATCATTTGTTTCGTTTAAAGGCGATAGCGGGGATAAGATGGTAAAAATCTGCATTCGGTTGGATCCTTATTTGGGATTGGGCACTCGAAAGTGAATATTTAGAAACCCCTTTAGCCAAATCTTTAGCTCCCTAGGTGGCCCCAAGGGTCTCCTATCGCATAAAATGTGAATTTTCGAAAACAATTTTTCCTGAGCGATCCTTTACTTTAAAAAATCTGAAAAAAATCATGAACATACATTTTTATGCCCAAAGACATTCTGATTTTTTTCAGATTTCTTAAATTAAAATTCAGCTCAGGATAAATATTTGAATTTTTCAAACAATTTTCAGGCAATGTAGATAAGCTTTGGCAAACTTCTAAATAATCATTATTCGTGTATTTTTTCCGTTCTTTTGAATCGCGGGGTTAGATTTGCCATTTTCTCTCCGGAACATCCTCAAAATTCGAAAAAAAACATTTTTGGTTGTTGCCTCCTTTTAAGAAAACAAAAAAGGCATGCGATTCTCTAAAAATAGGTAGGCTAAGATAAACATTAAATTTGAGGGACATAAACTAGAGCACTCTGATATGGAGCGTAGCGAGGAAACGTGTACGGCGCGGAAACGTGGTCACTGAAGCAGGAGGATAGACGTAGATTGGAGGCTTTTGAAGTGTGGGAGTGTAGAAGAATGGAGAAGGTGAAATGGACCGAAAGGAAAACAAATGAGGAAGTACTAGAAATTGTGGGGGAGGAGAGGGGTTTGTTGAGAGAAATCCTATGGGGGCAGGAAAAATGGATGAAAGGCGTATTGAGCGGTAGTGGGAAGTTGAAGAAGGTAATAGAGGGGAAAATGTTGGGCGATCGAGGAAAGGGCAGGAATAGGATAGGGATGTTGGATGGGATGAAGGGAGGAAAGAAGTACACAGAGATGAAGAGGGACCTGATGTAGATTAGCTTGCAGGATTGTGTTTTGTTGGAGTTACAAAATGTTTATTTGGTAGTATCCATCCAAAAACCTACCTTAACCGGTAGATCACCTAAAAAAACTAGAAGTCAACCTAAGGGGCCAGCTTTACACTCACCAATCTAGCCAACTTTCTAGCTGAAGACTTCATTTAAAGTAGACATCTGGGATTTTGTAACTTTGACCTGACCTGCTATTGCTAAGAAGATCAAGTCAGCTCAGTAGATCTTACGCGCTCGAAGTCTAAACTAATATGTAGCACGGTTTTTACAGCATTACAATAAAGTGATTCCCCATCAGTTCTCTCGTATTTAAGGCTCCTAACGAGCCCATATTCTCCCTGAGATATGTTATCCGCTTTGAGTGGATTCCATCGCAGTAGTTTTATTTGTGCATTTTCAAACTTGATGCGGAATGCCTGTTGGTTACGGTTGGTGAAAAGTTGACCGTCTTGGTCGCGTGTGGAAAATCGCAGGAAGCGCAAAAGATCGAGACTTGAGATGAAATGAAATGTTGGCCATGTTGATCCTTCCAATTGATCTCGCGTGAAATATTATATTTTTTGGACGGGGAAGCTTTTGGAAATGAAAAGTACCGGATTTCTACATGGGATCCAAACTCAATAAGTCTCAACAAATATCAACAGTTCGGTACACAGGCATGTACCAATCGTAGCGAGTCCGATATCTCGATCATTGCCAAGGAAACCGCAAAAAGAATAACGAAAAATTCTTATCTTCAGATACGGGGTTCGTTGAATTCGTGATTACACTGTAAAATTAAGTGCTTGACCAATAAATGTAAACAATAAAACCACTTTCGTCTTGGTCACAATCCAGCTGAATGTTAAGCTGACGACTGTGTTGCCATGGATCTGGATTTGAATAAATGAACGTCGTTAAAACACTGATCGATTTACACACGTATTTCATCCAGCCCATTTAATTATTGGCAACAATGCAGTGCCTGGACGTCATTCCGTTTGGCAATACAGCCTTAAGAGTCTAAAACACAATGAATACCAAGCAACAGTCTGCCATTAAGTCTGTGGGAGCCTATTATTTACGAAATAAATACCGCTGTTTAGGGGTCTTTGTTACTCGGACATTATCAATGAGCGAACATTGATTACCAATTCCTTTGACGCAAATCCAAGCCCCTAAATGCGTTTCAATGGTCGGCGTAATTAATATAGTATCGGTTTCGTGATGGATTTTCAACAATTGTACATTTAGTAACAAAAGAAACACCAAAAGTGGAATTAGTCTTTCCATTTTTCACCATTCTTCAAGTAATAGCGCGAACCTAATAAATTTATCCATCATTTTCTTGAGTCGCATTTCATTTTCTCGCTCATCACCATGGCTTTTGGATTCCTGAGGTTACCAAGGGAGAGTACGTATTTGGGAGATAACCGATGCATGAAGTAGAAGAAAAGGTTTCCTGGAGACGGCTTCTGGGCACACCCGACGTCAGCGTTAGCCCCTTCAGCATTGACGGAAGGCGTCTGGGGATCACCCAAGCTGTTAAAGGTTCACCGCAACACCACAGAAAAAAAACAAGAGAACACCAATTCCTCATTCAAGCTACGGACCGGCCATCGGTAGTGAAATACAGGAAATAATCCAAGGAGGGGGGAAAATGATTTTTTACGACCTTCCGTTAAGAGCTAATAGACGTTCTTTTTCCTTCTCTTATGAGGCCAGAGGTCACTTCCGCTCGAGCAGAAGAAATACCAGCACGACCGGAGAAAAAACGTGGAAAATTCATGGCCGCATGTCTAGCATATTCTGCGTGAGGTTCATTTCTCAAAATCTACACTTGACAATAATGAAATATGAAGGTGACCTCGCTATGTAAATAAATAAATAAATTAAATATATATATTTAATTAGAATTCTTATTATCAGGTAACCTAACAGTTAAGGTAGGTCTCAAACGGACTTCAATTCCATATAAATATCATGTTTCTCCCACCAAAACACAACTCAACATGATACTCTACAACAAATCTCTCTTCATCTCGACATATTTTCAGTCCACCTTCATTCCATCCAACATCCCAATCCTATTCCCGATCAATATTGAACATGCCCCGATCAATATTCAATATTCCCCGATAAATATTATTTGCGTCCATTTTTCTGTCTCCATATGATTTCACCCAACAATCCCCTCTACTTCCTCACCATACCCAGCACTTTCTCGTTTGTTTTCTTTTCGGTCCATCTCACCCTCTCCGCTCTTCTCCACACCCACATTTCAAAAGGCTCTTAATTTACGTCTATCCTCCTGCTTCAATGACCACGTTTCCGCGTCGCACATATCTACGTTATATATCAAAGTTTTTACGAGTCTTTTCTTAACCTCCCTAAACAACGTCCCCGTCATCAAATACCTCCTTGAGAAAGCCTCCTTGCCTAACGCAATTCTTCTCCTTACGTCCCTACCACTTTGACCGTATTGGTCCAAAACACTTCCGAGACACGTAAACTATTCTATCTGCTCTATTTTTTCCCCTCCTATTTTTATGTTTAGCTTAGCTTTTTTCCTTCTGGAAAATTGCATAACCTTTGTTTTATTAATATTGATTCTCATCCCATATCTATCGCACTGAACCTCCAATTCACTCAGCAATGCTTGCAACCCCTTGGCTGACTGAGCAACTAATGCTTGGTCATCAGCAAACCTAACCAATTTTACGAATTCCCCTCCGACTTTCATTCCTACCTCCAGTTCTTCCCATGCCTCTTTAATCATTTCCTCCACATATACGTTGAGCAGCACCGGTGACAATGGGCAACCCTGCCTTACACCTCTTCCTACCACTTTCCATCCCAACTCTGCGTTCCCCACTCGCACCTGAGCAGTCTGAAACGTGTACAGGTTTGGGATCAGTCTCCTGTCCCTCCAATCCATTCCTATTCTCTGCAATACTTATACGCATTAGTTTTTCCCAATTCATTTTATCAAAAGTTTTTTCGAAATCTACGAAACAGACAAATATGTCCTGATTGTATTTGGTATATATAATATATATATAAACTCACACGTATTCGGAATCTCGGTGGTCATTGGTTAGAGTCCTGGGCCATGGACCGGAGGAACCGGGTTCGATTCATTGGATACCTTTAAGCACTTTCAGGCTTGCCAAAACTGCGTCGTTGGTTAAGGACACCAGAACCTCCTGGGAAACCATTGGGAGCACACAGGGAATAAGGAACTGGCATCTGGCACTGACATTCCTTATTACCCTTTTCAATCTGTGATCTTTTCGAGAAAAACATTATGAGGGGACCCTTATTCACATTTTTCAGAAAGGTTTCTGAACCACACCACCTAATTTTTCTCTACCTTGACCCTCGTTGATACGACCTAAACCCCTTCCTAGTGCTTCCGCTTAAAAACTATCGTCTCCGCAATCATAATAACTTCGCCAAGCGATCCCTTACTGGTAAACTTTGGTCCTGCTCCCGCACACGAGCATTGGAGTGTGGGACCGAACCAACCCTGGCAATAAATCTCTCGATCTGAATCCCACCACAGCCAGGGTTCCCGGCGTTGTTCGGGCACCCGGGGTGATTTAAACGCACACGACCAGTCCCCCGAATGCGACGACGCAATAGGAATTTCGAACGCGAGTGCCACTTTCGCGAATGTTTTTGGCCCCCCTCCCCCCCGAATAGTGTGATGAACGCTCCAAAAAAGGGCGCTCCGGCGTATCCTGGCTACGAGAGGAGATGGGGCAGGGAGTGAAGGGGTTTCCAAAACCACAGCACATAAAAGGGGATGGTCGGGGTTGCGAAGGAGGGGGGGAATGGCGTAAACTGGTCCCAAGTCGCAGAAAATTATGATCGATGGCGACGCAAAGGAGCAATGGATTCGGGATTTTGAATAGTTTCCTCTCGTAATGTGGTGGCTTTCCCCTCTTTCTTGCAAAGGACTCGCCGAATTCTCCTTGTCTTCGTGTGTATATACATATTCCTCTTGAGAAAGGTGGTTGCACCACCGAAAATTCGAGAGCTAGTGTGTCCCTCTTTTATATGTTTTAGTTTCAGTGTTTGCTATGACTATTTAGTGAATTTATATTATATATATATAAAACTTAGACAGCAACATACAATATGAGAACACATAAAAGGAACACTCCCACGTTATATCTTGATAATTTCGACGGAATTGTGCTCTGTCTTCCTTGGAAGATTAGTTAGGACTGACTGAGGTTAGGGGGTAGGGGGGGCAGTTCCTTTCCCTGTGCCGGTTATGGTTTCCCAGGAAGATCTTGTATCCTATAAATCACATAGCTTGGGTGGAGCTGCAGGTACCCAGAGTGCTTTGCCCGGGAATCGAACCCGGGACCCTCCGGTCAGCAGTCCAACACTCTAACACTCTACCCACTGGACTACCACGACTCATAATATGTATATTGCATATAGATCTTTGTATATATAATTATTATTATTATTAGGTTAAGGTAGGTTTTTGGATGGACACAAATATCAAATAACTATTAAACAAAACCCTATCCAGCAACCTACTCTACATCAGGTCTCTCTCTTCATCTCCACATACTTTCTTCCTTCCTTCATCCCGTCCAACATCCCTATCCTGTTCCTGCCCTTTCCTCGTTTGCCTAACATTCTCCCCTCTATTACCTTCTTCAACATTCCACTACCACCCTTTCATCCATTTTTCCTGCCTCCATAGAATTACAAAAAACATTGATAAACGTTTTTAAAACACAGAAACACAATGAAAAGACATTTGTTGTTTTCAAGTTTCTGATGATGACGACCGTGCCATCGGAAGGTCAAAACTACGTATGTGCTTTCTCAGTGTTGATAAATATAAATAGCATAGAAATATAAAATATAGTCCCTCCCATGGACTACAACCTTGACGTGGTGGAAGGGCTTGTGCGTTCCGATGACCCCTAGAGCTGTGCTGCTGGGAGTAATAATACTTGCTCCTGGTAGGGTCACCCATGCCAGGTAATCTACCGGTTATTATTATTATTATTATAAGGTAATCTACCGGGTAGGGTAGGTTTTCGGATGGACACTACAATCAAATAAATATTTTGTAACTCCAAACAAAACCCAATCCAGCAACCTACTCTCTACATCAGGTCCCTCTTCATCCCTGTGAACTTCTTTCATCCCGTCCAACATCCCTATCCTGTTCCTGCCCTTTCCTCGCTTGCCCAAAATTCTCCCCTCTATTACCTTCTTCAACATTCCATTACGGCTCAATTCGCCTTTCATCTATTTTTCCTACCTCCATAGGGATTAAATATGTTCTCCGTTTTTGTTGCCTGGCGACTTATCCTCCGAGTTTTGATTTAATTAGTGCAAAAGAATGGCCGTAACTGGCTAACTTTGAGATCCCGCCATCAGAGTCGGCTAACTGTAAGTAGCTGTAGGTTTGCATGAAGAAATGACGTATGGCTGCATTTATTTTTTCTTGAAAAGGAATTTTTTTCAATTTTTAATACACTTTTTTAAAAATATTCACTACAGAATAAAAATTATAATTAATTATATTGGACCCGCGAAATTATTATTCAAATATAGTAAAAGGCATAGCTTGAGCCAGAAGGACAATTTTTGTCCTTAGGATACTATAATTACTTTTTTATCATTATCATAGACACAACTATCAAATTAATTTTTTGTAGCTCCAAACAAAACCCAATCCAGCAACCTAATCTACATCAGCAAAACACATCAAATAAACAACCTTTCTTGTTTCTCAGCTTCAGAAAAACACCCTGGAATGCGTTGTCGAAAGGAATACATTTTTCATCCCTATGGAGACCACTAATTTCTAAGTGAAAATATTTCATATTACACGAATTGTTGACGAAGAAAAAGTTTAAAACTTGAATTTGAAAATATTTGAAACTTAGCAGTTACGGTCTGGTCTCATTTTTTTTTCAATCCCTGCGACAATTTTCGAGACGTCATTGTTATTTTTTTCAGTGTCTGTCGCCGAGAGACACGCCGCCCAGGGAAATGCGCAATAATCAGAGGACTAAATTGTGGTCTGCTGTTTTTTTTCAACGAGGCGTCAGACCGACCAGAAAGGAAATCCTGTCCCGATAGCGCGGGCTTTCGCGAGGATCTCCCTCGCCCCTCCCTCCATTCCCCGCCATCAAATTGTTTGTCCGGTCTACATTGAATTAGATAATGTGGACGTCGTTTTGTCACCGACACACCGAGGACTAAGTTTAGCTCTCTAGACTCACTTTTTAGCAAGGCCTACTCCTCTGATAACTTACCATTTGTAACAATGTGTGCAAATTCGTGTACGGTTATTGAAAAGCAGCACTACAATTGGTAATTACCAAGAGCTAAACATAAAAAAAGTGCGTGGCGATGAATTTTTTGGAAAAAGAGCAATTCCCACCAGAACGCCTAATGAATCGGGAACACCGAAATGGAAAGGGTGGACTCAATTAAATACTTAGGCGTTAACCTCACTCACGAAATCTCCTGGGTGAAACACATATGGGGACTATGTGGACAAGCTAACAAAAAATTAGGATTTATTGGGAGAGTAGTTGGTAAATGTGATGAAAAGGTCAAAGAGAAATGTTACCTGTCGCTGGTTAGGCCTCATTTGGAATTTTCTGCTAGTGTATGGGGGAAATTGGATTTATTGCGAATTGGATCGCCTGCAGCGTAGAAGAGCTAGATTTGTAAAACGTTGTTACGATAAACTTACGTAGCGTATCCAAAATATTAGAGCAGCTAGGCTGGGAATCACTCAATGGAGCGAAAGTAAAGTTACATATTTGATGCTTGGCATAAATTAGAAGGAAGTCCCTTCAGCAGTCATGTTGAAAATGTATTATTACCCCCATCGTACTACGGCAGGAGATAGCATGCTAATAAAATCAGAGAGATTAAGTGTTGAAGAGATAGAATTAAGATGCCATTTTTTCCACGAACGATAGGGGATCATAATGACATTTTCCCACCGCGGTAAGGGTCATTTTCGGGTAAATAATTAGTCTGGTGTGTTTATCAACCCCTGCCACGAACGCCTGCGGTGATTGGCACGTGATGAAAAGGTCAAAGAGAAATGTTCTCTGTCGCTGGTTAGGCCTCATTTAGAATATGCTGCAAGTATAGTATGGGATCCTCAAAGAAGTTGGATTGAATCGCGTGCAGCGTAGATAGGAGATAGATTTGTAAAACGTTCTTAAGATACACAAAGTAGCGTGCCCAAAATATTAGATGTTGTTTGGGAATCTGGAATCCAAGTATGGCATCATCCGTGTTAAGAAATGCACTCCTGCGCGGCGCGACGAAAGCTTTCGGGGTTCCTCACTCACAAGGAGAGAGACTTGGAGAGAGAGAGAGAGAGATATCTCCTTCGATCGATTGAGCGGTGGGAGGAGCGCCTTGAAGACGGTATCCTTTGGATGTGCCTGTGTTTGTGTATTCGCAACCTCACATATGTGGTGGAGTGCATATGAGTAGCAGCATAACATAATACATAGAGGAGACAGCTGCCGAAGGGGAATGGGGGCATCCAGAGGAGGCAGGGTCCGTCCAATACTACGCTTCGTTGCACCCTGCGTCCATCCGGAAATAACCCGACAGACACCCGGAAACTGCCTCCGGGCCCTCCGGTACACCCCATTACAAGTTTTAGTGTGACTAAGGGTTGGTGCGCCTGAGGAAAAAATACTAGATGCTCGACCCTCGATGCCAATGCCAATGCCTAGCGTTCGAATTCTATATATATATATCCCGGATAAGGAAATATTTTTACTTTCGTGATCTGCTCAAAAACCGCCTTCCCCACACGTCCTCTGTTCGCCTTTTATGTGTTTTCCTATCCCCTTTCCTTATACCTATTTCTGTTTGAATGAATATATATATATATATATATAGAATTAAATGATTATAATTCTATATAAATATCGACGCTAAGTTACACCACTTCAAAAAGTACACGACTTAGGTGTCATCGTAAACAGTAAATTTTCACCGAATAATGGAATATTTCATGTATCAAATGAAGTCCTCATGTATTTACGTATGCCAAATAATTTAATTGAACCACCAAAATTCCCCTTAACTTTCCGTAACGCTCACAGTTAAACCTATACGACTTGTGTTTACCTTGTGGTTTAAAGTATATACTGTGATATTCGCGTTCCCTAGCGAGCAAAATTGGACCGCATCCGTGACTGTGCATTGCACGTGAACCTCATCGCTTTCACCGGACGCGAAAGGGGACGAACACGCCTGCAAGAGGGGAGCTTCCGAAAGGCTCGAGGCGTGCACAAACGACGGACGCTTTCCCTTCGTTTGTTTTTCTCCCAGTCATTTGTTTATTTGCTTGTTTATCCAATCCGATGGGAAGAAAGTGTGAATGAGAGGAAGGGTAGTTGGCGTGAGGGAGGGACGCTTAAAGGGAGCTTCCGAAAGGTCTAAAAAGGGTGGAGTGGCCCTTGGGAAGGACCTCGGCATTAATAGGAAAGCCACGACCCTCAACTTGATGTGAAGAGTAATTTTTTAGGCATTTTTTACGCTGTTCGAGAAAGATTTCAAAGATCACGTCCTTGGAGTAGGGAGGAATACACAGCTTTGTCGTAACTAGGGTAAATCAGGTACAGGGTCATATAATTACCCTAGAAGTGAAGTGGGACTGTTGATATCTACTCACTGTATCAGCAAAGGCAAACATTATCAATGCGATATAAATCGCCATAAAAAATGGAATTTGTTGCAAGACTGTATCCTACGTGCTGCACTTGGAGGCACGAATGTTTTACTACGCCGAAATATGAAAAATGAAATTTATTCATTTTTTTTATATTTGTACGGTGCCCAACAAGCCACCGCTAGGGTGTGTGACATCAATTATTGACAGAGCACTTAACAATAACTGCAATGCTTTCTTTCTCCTCCCCCTTCCAAGTTTTCCCACCATTAGGTCCTTCAATTTCACCGTCTTCAACTTTCCATTGCCGATCAAAATGCTTTCCATATGCTTGACCAGGCTTCTCAGAAATTTCTCTCAAAAACCTTATCGCTTCCACTTCCATTCCTACAAGAACTCAATCGTTTGTTTTCCTTCTCGTCCATTTGAATCACTTTTCCCTTCATCCCCACCCCTTCGTCTCAAAAGTCTCACGCCAACTTCTTAATCTTAAATCTAACTCTTCATAGGGATACACAAATAGGAAGGATATGCGAGCCAGTCTTTTTAAGTATTTTTTGTAGTTTTTTTTAAAGTAGGCGACCGACATCTAAGGTCATTTGTGCCATTAGGGATGTATGGGAAAAAAAAGGGTAGAGGGAAACCCGGCGTTGGCAATAGTCTGCTATTGTGGAAAGGTGCAAAGGTGTCCGCAGTTTAGCGGCCCATCCGACGGACGGCGTTCTCATTCAAAGTGCTCTCCGCAAAGCACCTCAAGTTTGGAACGGGATACCACTGAAAAATATTTGTTGTCTCCAGGATTTGAACCTGGGCCCTCTTTGTGGGAAACCCGTACGTTTGGCACCATCCCGATCTCAGCCAGTGATTAAATAAGCCACATTTCACTAGATTAAGTTGTAGGAAAATTCAATTAAGAGGTAAAGAGAGTTTTTGTTACTTCGCTTCAGATAGATCAAATTTTGAATACGTGGACAATACGTGAGATCCATTAAAGAATACGACTTAATTTAAAGAATAAGACACGTTTCGCAGAAAATTCCTTTCGTTTGCCAAATATTGTAATGAGAAGAGAGTTAGTCGGCGCCATGTTAAGTTAAGTCAAGCGGAGAGAGTTTAGCTATGAGTTAAGGGTATGATGGGGGATATAGAATCGGGAGTACGCTGATTCTAAATAGACAATAACATTGCAACAATTTCAGACCGTAAAAATCATTCGCTTTGACCAGGATTCGAACCCGGATCCTTCGATATCCGGATAACTCCGTGAAAAGTTACTGTTGCGGCACCTCCCGCAGTTTCTTGAAATTAGACAATAACACTTTAAGAAATTTCCAGGACACCAGTGAGTTTTCTTTAAACACCAAGTGGATTATTACGGCACCAGATTATATATCGGTAGATTCGACCATTTTGGATGAATTGAGAGTGGTTTAGACACCGTCAAGGACCCGTTCTAACCCTCGCACGACACACGCAATCATTGAAAAATCGAACCCAAGTTGCGGTAAAAATCAAATTTAAAAAAGTAACTATCATTCAATGAATAACTTGGACAAAACAAGTATTCCACGCTGTAGTTAGTTCATGTATGATCTATTATTTCTTCATGTGCATGCATTTTCGTGAATTGTAAGCATTTTTACTAGTACATTCAATAGATCCATTGTTCCCAGAGAATGTGCGTTACTTGTACCTGCCTGTACAGTGGACCGTCTAGTGCCCTAACACCCCCTGCCACACTTCCTTGCGGTGGCTTGCGGTGTGTTGTGTAATTTTAAATGTATCTCATTGCCTGAATGACCAATTATACGATCCCGAGATAATCTACACTCCAGATCAAAGTCATTTCGCTCTTTCGATTACCTTCTTGCATAAGGTAATTGTCACTTTCCTTAATCCCTGAATATCTTTATCCCCTGATCCCATAACCCCTCCCTTTCACTACTCCCTTTTCTTCGAAAAAAAACAATAATTCGTTAAATTACAAGAGGTAAAAAAAGCAATTACGCAGCACCAATTGAATTAAATTTTGAAATAACTAAAATGACATGCAAAAAGATCAGGCCCTAGGAGTGGTACGAATCGAAGCCGCGACCACAAGGATGGAGGGCGTTACCCAGATGCCACAAGGGTCGGTGGTCAGCAGGTGATTTCCAGGGGCAGGAGACATCACGAGGCACATAAGAGAAAAGGCGGAGAGGGTTTGGGAGGTGGAAGAGGAAAAGGGTAATGGAATGGATTCGTACCCTCCGAGGGACCCTCAACTGGATTGAAATACATATATTCATGAAGGAGGAGGCCCTTTAACTCGCCGCCCTCTCCTCCCTCCTCTTATATGATGGGCCTCGCCCCACCATTCGGTTCAAGCCCCCAAAAGAGCGAGGGGGTTGGAAGTTCAGATGGAATAATAGTCGCCCACATTACCCCTTCATACCCCCATCCTCCTCCTCCTCCTCCGAAATCCAAGATTTTGGACAGATGCCATGAGGGTAACTAGTTTTCTTTATTTATTATGTATACCCTGCAAGCCACCGCCAGGGTGTGTGGCAGGGGGTGAATACACACCAGAACAATTCAACCCGAATCGGTCGGACAATATCATTTCTTTATTTATTTATTTATTATCGACTTAATTGGGCGAGGTTGAGACTAAATAGTCCCTTCTTCCACCTAACCCTTACATTACATACATTACATTGAAGACAATTACATACAGCCAAGCCCTGGATGGAGAAAAATCCACCCAGACGGGAATCGAACCAGTGACCTCTCAGTTGGTAGACGAGGACGTTACCCCCGCCGCCACCGGGGCCGGCAAATCATTGTGATCCCCTATCGTTCGTGGAAAAAATGACATCTTAAATCTATCTGTCTACACTTAATCTCACTGATTTTATTAGCATGCTATCTCCTAGCGTTGTACGATGGGGGTAATAATACCTTTTCAACATCACTGCTGAAGGGACTCCCTTCTAATTTATGCCAACCATCAAATATGTAACTTAACCTTCGCTCCATTGAGTGATTCACAGCCTAGCTGCTCTAATATTTTGGATAGGCTACTAAGTTCATCATAACAACGTTTCACAAATCTAGCTCTTCTACGCTGCACGCGATCCAATTCGGCAATAAATCCAACTTCACCCATACACTAGCAGAAAATTCTAAATGAGGCCTAACCAGCGATAGATAAAATTTCTCTCTTTGACCTTTTCATCACATTTACCCAACAATCTTCTAATGAATCCTAATTGTTTGTTATCTTATCCACATATTCCCCAAAGTATGTGTTTCACCCAGGAGAGGTCGTGAGTGAGGGTAACGCCCAAGTATTCGATCAAGTCTGCACTTTCTATTTCGGTGTTCCCAATGCAACACTTGAGCTTCAATCGGCGCAAATCAATAAAAATACATTCATTTCATTGTTCTCCCAACAATCGAGTCTCGGTACAATGCTCAGAGAAGAATTAGACACACATTAGATGAAGTAGTTCATTAATGCAACTGAGACAGTATTTCAATCCTGGTATTAGTTTTTACTGCTGTCTTTTCTAGTAGTAATTCCATCTCAGGCCCCGATATTTTCTCTGTTCTTAAGTTCTTCTTAATTTGTCCCATTTTCACCTCTCTCTTGGTCTTCAACTGCGGGATCTCCCCTCCTATTTTTCTTCCCTTATATTAATTTGCTTCTTCATATTTCATTCTGCCTTTCAGGTGTTCCTAGCCATTTCTAGTTTCTCTTTTTTGCCCTAGGTTTATCTTCATTTGGTATTTCTATTTCCTCTTCTTACTCTTCCACAAACTCTGATATGGAGCGTAGCGCTATGTACGGCGCGGAAACGTGGTCGCTGAAGCAGGAGGATAGATGTAGTTTGGAGGCTTTTGAAATGTGGGTGTGGAGAAGAATGGAGAAGGTGAAATGGACCAAAAGGAAATCAATGAGGAAATACTGGAGATGGTGGGTGAGGAGAGGGTTTTGTTGAGAGAAATCCTATGGAGGCAGGAAAAATGGATGAAAGGCGTATTGAGCGGTAGTGGAATGTTGAAGAGGGTAATAGAGGGGAGAATGTTGGGCAAGCGAGGTAAGGGTAGGAACAGGGTAGGGATGTTGGATGGGATGAAGGGTGGAAAGAAGTACACAGAGATGAAGAGGGACCTGATGTAGAGTAGGTTGCTGGATTGGGTTTTGTTAGGAGTCAAGAAATATTTAATTGATAGTTGTGTCCATCCAAAAACCTACCTTAACCGATAGATTACCTAAAAAAATACTCTTCAACAAATTTTGTGTAAAAATTTTTGGGAAATGTGGAAGAAAAGAGTTTTTTTCAGATATTGCTGCAATGCCTCAACATTATTCCAAGTACAGTTATTCTTCTCTTGAGCGTCGACACACTTTTGCCAGCGGATTTTACACGACTTGATGACTCCCTGGTAGGGGGAAGGTCCTTTAAGGGTACGCTTGTCTTTGCGTCAGATGGCGTCTTCAATCCCTCTTAACTACTTCCACCAATCATCGATGCAGGGCCCGCCAATTAAGCAAAACTTAAAAGCGGTCTAGAGCAACGCTGACTCATCCGTACCAGACCCGCTGACTGAAATTTCATTTGAACCGTCCGCTGTCGAAGTTGGGGAAGGCGCAAAACCCTTCTTTCCTCTCACCTTCCCCCCTTACATCCAAGTCCCGCCCTACGGCGAAGTGTTCGGTTAACTAGGAGTGCGGTTAGCGCGAAAAGTTTCCAGATATTTAGGTTCAATCGATTTCTAGTAAAGCAGACTCATAAGAAACAAAAAAAGGGTCGCCAGGACCGCTCGAAGAGGGAAAGTTCTCGACCGCGAATATCCTATTTTGAGCAGCGCGTCGTAGTTTCCAAAGTGTATTCCTTCGAAGCTAGGGTATCACATTCAAAGTTAAGTAAAGTCATGTTGCCGTGAACGAAAGGGATAACCATTTCATTGCCTCTGAAGTTAGAACAGCGTGTAAAAGGGTGCATTGAGACTTAATGCTCACTTTGTCCTCAGAAAACGTGCGTCTTCAATTTTTTTTTCACTATCGGCAAAAACCAGATTTGGCATTATTGCAAACATTACGCCCAATCCTAAATTCACCATTACTCAAAAGATTTTTCATACAGGGTTCGTCCGGAAAATAAGTTTATGATGCTCATTGTCTTTTTTGACAAAAGGGGAGTCGTCCACTACGAATTTGCACCTGAGCGACAAACTGTAAATGCTGCATTTTACGTCCAAGTGTTCGACAGGCTTCGAAAACCAGTCGCCCGCGTCCGGCCAGCGATCAACCGTATGACTGACAACCTGAGCGACAATGCGCCGTCTCCCACCGCGCTTGCCGTGTCGGACTTCTTGGCCAAGCACGGCGTGGTAACGCTGCCGCACCCGCCCTACATCCCGGACTTGGCACCACCGGACTTCTTTCTGTCCCCGAAGATAAGGAGGAGTTTGAAAGGAACGCGATACGGGACTTTGGACGCCGTCAAAGAGGCCGTGACGACGTGTCTTCGAGAGGTTCCCGATGATGCCTTCGCGGGAGCGTTCCAGGAATGGGAACGCCGCTGGAACAAGTGTATCGACTCACAAGGGTCCTATTTTGAGGAATATTAGCTTAAGATATGTAAAAGTGTAATAACTTTTTTTTCCTGAGCTCAGTACACTTAATTTCCGAACGAACCCTGTACAGTGAACACGTGCAGTTATTAAGTAACCCCCGTCTAATTATTTTTCCCCATGTTATATTTAGCCATTTAGGAGATAACAAATTTCTCATTCTTTTTATTTGAATAATAATCGATTGAAAAGTAGGTGTCTTTTCATGTCTTGAAAAATTCTTACACGGTTTGTCGCATTCATAAGAATTCCTTCCAAGGTCACCATTTTATTAAAACTATATATTTAACTCTACACATCTTAAATTTTTGAAGAGTAATTACTCTTTCCGTGCAAAAAACAACGTAAATCATATTCTAAAATCACAGAGTGGCACTAACGCCATCTGGACGGGTTAAATAGAAACTTGGAAGTGCAGAAACTTGTAAATATCCTACTCATGATCGACTATCGATTTATTCGAGTTTTTTATAAGGTAATCTAACCGGTTAAGGTATGTTTTATGGGATGGACACAACTATCAAATAAACATTTAGTAATTCCAAACAAAACCCAATCCAGCAATCCACTCTACATCAGGTCCCTCTTCATCTCTGTGTACTTCCTTCCTCCCTTCATCCCGTCCAACATCCCTATCCTGTTCCTACCCTTACCTCGCTTGCCCAACATTCTCCCCTCTATTACCTTCTTTAAAATCCCACTGTCGTTCAATTTATATACTTCTATAAAATGTACCGATGGAGACAGACTATATATTTGTTGCTTCCATTAACTAGACATAAGCTGAAACCGCAAACACTACAATAAACCCACCTTAAATGCTGCACATTTCCTCCCTTCCAACATTCATATCCTGTTCCTGCCCTTTCCTCGTTTGCCTAACATTCTCCCCTCTATTACAGTCTTCAACATCCGATTGCCGATCAATACGCCATTCATCCATTTTTTTTGCCTAATAATGATTTCTCCTAACAAACCCCTCTCCTCCCCCATCATCCCTAGTACTTCCTCATTTGTTTTCCTTTCGGTCCATTTCACCTTCCTTATTCGATTATCAATAAAAAAACGGAGAATGGTTGAGACATTTTAAAGATTGTGATTACGATCATAGTTTTGACCATTTATGATGACAACACGCGGATAGTAAATCACTTACTATATATCTTTTTTAATTAAACGGTTTGATGGTAGTCCGCGAATCCGCGAGAAAGAGATGGATAGTCCGCGAGTGAGTGAGGATACTCTCAAGGTTAAACGGGCAATAGCAAGAGAAGGGGATCTACGCTTGAATTTCATAGGAGGAAAAGAAGGGCGAGGAAGTAGGTATATCGGAAGTAAGTTTTCAAAACTGAATTCGAAAGTGTCGTTATTTTTTATTGTGATTACCCTGAAAAGGAACTGCGGGATTGGTAGACGAAGCGCGCTCAAAATAAAATGGGAATTTTATAGTGTCGCATAGTGCACCACGAGTTCTTGTGCCATAACGCCAAACGATCAACGAAGAACTTCATTGTATTCAAATTACTACCAGTTAAATGCAGTTTTCGTGAAGCAACACATGATATAAACGCCATGGATTTTGTGGCGAAGCAATTAAATGGCTTTAGCACCACCACCACCACAATAATGCACCCGCTCACACTGCTCACTGATTGTTGATCGTGAATTGTTGCCCAAATAAAGCACTGTTGTTATGATGCCACAGCCTTAATATTCGCCAGACATGGCCCCATGCGTAGTGCGACTTTTTATCTTCTTTTCCAAAAAAAATGACGAGAACCTTAAAAAGACCGCTTTTTTTGCAAGCATACATGTATGTATGCTTGCAAAAAACCCTGTATTTCCCAAATTTTATATACATGATCCTAGTGCCTGATATATGTTGGAGTACATATAATTAGTGAGTCCTCGGCACTGAAACATCAACAATCTGAATTTATTTAGTGTTACTACATCCTAAAACAAATGAGGAAGTACTAGAAATGGTGGGGGAGGAGAGGGGTTTGTTGAGAGAAATCCTATGGAGGCAGGAAAAATGGATGAAAGGCGTATTGAGCGGTAGTGGAATGTTGAAGAGGGTAATAGAGGGGAGAATGTTGGGCAAGCGTGGTAAGGGTAGGAACAGGATAGGGATGTTGGACGGGATGAAGGGAGGAAAGAAGTACACAGAGATGAAGAGGGACCTGATATAGATTAGTTTGCTAGGTGGGGAGTTACAAAATGTTTATTTGATAGTTGTGTCCATCCAAAAACCTACCTTAACCGGTAGATTACCTAATAATATACTACATCCTACCTAGACTTTTTTTCTTAATTATTACTAAAATTGCCAACTTCCATACTTTTTCAAGGTACTAGACTTATTCCTAATGGCTTGCCTTGTACAAAGATAAAGAAATATGAAATCTGCTTAACCCAACATTGGGTCTTCACTGTGTATCAACTGCTTGATATGTAGATAAGATTAAAAACGCATCGCTGAGAGAGAGAGAGAGAGCTAAAACATATTACCATCCGATCCGAGTTCCAGGAGTGTTTACGAGATTTGGAAAAAAACGCTGGCTTGAGTGTACAATATCTAAATTGAATGAAGATTACTTCCAAGGGGATCACACATTGACATTGATGAATAAATAAAATTCTTTCGAAATAACTAAAATTCCCATTATTTGGATCATGTATACAAAATTCGGGAAATAGATGCCAGAACTAGCAGACTCCTCCTTCCCACGGACAATACGGGATAGCAACTGTAGGGTTACGCTCGTAGATAGCAAAAATACCACTTGTCACCCTCGGCGTCTAGGTAACAATTAGTTATACTCAATTGCATGCACTTTCACTAACCTCTTGATTGTTATTATCAAAACCCTTCCTGCATGACCGCATTTAAATGATATTAAGTAATGTAGTACTCTTTACAGTATTGTTTGCTCTGATTTTGGTACCCTAAATTTCCCTTTCCATCCCTTGTCCCTCTCCGTGGGGGAGCCCTCCTCCTACCTGCAGCGTTGGGTCAAATTCCTTACGTTGGGTAGGAGAGCGTTTTATGTTGCACGTTCTTGTGGTGGTGGAATTTCGCCTTGCTACTTACTAAAATCTACCTTGCACGTTCTTAGATGGGTTTCTTACCGCTTCCTAAGGTGCAGTTATTTGTTTAGACTATAGCATATGTAACTGCACGCGTGCAGAATGAAAGGAGGTAGATATGTAATTTCATGAGTGTTAAATTATAGGATGTTTGCGTTAATGTATGCACCACTGTGGATTTGGATTTGCATGCATGTGTTGGTTTTGAATGCGGTTTTTTCCCCTTTTACGGGTGGTGACATAACACCCCCCGCCACACGCCCTTGCAGCGGCTTGCGGGGTATCATGTAGATGTAGAGGTATTTAATGAACAAACCTTATGTGTGTTGTGATGTTAAAGCACTCGTCACAGAAAACATAAAAATTTTAAAATCACCTTGACTCCATTTAAAGAAAAGTGTCTTGTACATATTCAGGTACAAGCGTCTTTCTTGAGTAAAACCTCAAGAAAAAAAACGAATAAGGAGTCGTTCCCTCCACTTCGCCTCACCACACGTTCCTCCTCTATACGCACACTCGGCTTCACCCTCCACCATCCACCCCCCCGCCCCCCCAATTTCCTTTGCATATACTACACCCCGTCCCCCCTGCTCCTCCGGCCAGAAAAAAGGGCACGTCACCACGGTTTTTTCAACCACACAGGATTTCTCCTCCGACGCCTCTCACAGACCGCTCCCCATGTTATTTATTTTATTTTTTAAAACTCCTTCCTCCCTCGCCGACCCCTTCTCGTATGCTTCGAAATAAAGCCGCCTCTGAAGGACCCCTTATACCATTTATCCCCTCGCTCGAAAACCCTCCCCCCCCCTCCACGACCTACACCTCCTAAGAAACTTCCTCGGAAACCTTAAGACACTCGTCACCCTCGCAAGACAAACACACACACACGCACAAGCAGATAATTTATCCTTAGAAACGAGGGAACGACATATATTTAAGGCCGCATTAGAGGGTAACAATGCAGGTCAAAATGGTGCCCCGACTCCCACGTAACCCAGCAACGCGAACTCGCAAAAAGAGCCATTCAAGGAACCCAGAACTGCGAGAAAAATAACCCAATGTCCGAGACAAGAACGTCGGAAGAGCGAGAGTCTTCCGTTAGGCAAACAGAGACTTCGACCGCGTGTTTCAGCTACAGTGTGAATTGTTACCACGCGCTACAATTACCAGTCAACAGTAGCGGGAACGCAACAATCAGTTCTCCGACAATGAGATACTTCAACAATGCACCATACGGTAGCCCACTGTGTGAGGTAGATTTTAAATAGACACCAAAGAATTGAAACGTGCCCAAAGTGTTCATTGCATGGAACTAGGTTACTTGATTGTAGTGCTAATGTTTTTTTCCAGGATTCATTCATTTCAGTACGCTCGTAACCCGCAAAACGTTCATGCATTGTATTTAAATACGATACTCTAAGGATTCTGGTATTCATCTGATGTCCTCAGGTTTTCAAGTTCTGAAGGGAGTACTCAGGTGCTCACCGATATATGTATGCACTTATGTATTTATCCTTTATTTATGCATTCACTCATGTAGTCATAATAATAATAATAATAGTTCGCCAATAGGAACATTTACACAGCCCTACTACATGTACTAACCACACCTACGTTTCCGAGCCTCGCCTAACACGACAAAACAAGACACCCAACACTACAATAAACAGGTCTTCAATTCTGCACATTCTCTTGCGTCCAGCATTCATTCGACAATAGCCTAAAAGGTATAGACTGAGTAATTACAACGAGCTTTTCCCTACGTGCCTCAACTGTTATTCAGTCGTTAGAGGTCTACAAGCTAAATAATGGTCAAGTGTGATCCGAAATTCTTCCAAGTCTGACTGAAGTTATTTTCTTACGCAGGGAACTGAACTTAATGAATGTTTTCAAGAGTGAAATCATTTTAATAAAATTACAGAGATTAAGTGCAGAACAAATAGATTTAAGGTGTCATTTTTCCCACGAACGATAAGGGATCAGAATAACGCTGTCCTAACGCGCTAGGGGGGGATGGTATTTTGCGTCATAACTAATCTGGTGTTAAATCAACCCCTGCCACTCACCATATATCGGTGGTTTTGCGAGGTAATATGTAGATGCGCATGAGGCACTTTGAGTGATCTTAACAATTACAACAAAAGATTTCCTATTGACCAGAACGCTCATGATCAATAATGAGTAAACCGCAGCGATTGGGATAGCCTATTATTACGTGAAGTTATTTCATGTTCCATGCCTCTATCCAGGAAGCAGAAGGAACGATATCCTGCAAAAAATATTTCATTTCAATCATCCAATGGTGTGCGGAAGATTTTTAATATCTACGAGGGTATATTTTCTTAGAATTTCACGGAAAAAAAAGGCGGTGCTGACCTGGAAGAAGTTTTAAGAGCTTAGGAGGCGAAAATCTAGAGCGGTTATCGCAATTAACCGACTTTTCTCCGGCAACTTAGTCGAGTTTTGGATGACGGCATGATATCGTACTTTTCTATTCTCTCCGCGTCTCGAGGGGGCTTTTTTTTTGAGGCGAAGTTTCCGAATTCCAGGCAGGCAGTTCACGATTCTAATAGTTTTCCTACTTTCCAATAGTCATGAACAGACAGCAATTAAAACTCGGAAATGGAAGTGGCGATGGTGGCCCAAGAATTTTAAATGGCAAGTATGAATATGCTTTCATCGCTTTGTGGGTGTTCATACTCTTGATGTGGGCTAGTGTATGTATGCGTGTGTGTGTGTGTATATATATATATATATATATATATTGTAAATATTATTACTATTAGGTAATCTACCGGTTAAGGTAGGTTTTCGGATGGACATACTAACTATCAAGTAACTATCAAATAAATATTTTGTGACTCCTAAGAAAACCTACTCTACATCAGCTCCCTCTTCATCTCTGTGTACTTCCTTCCTCCCTTCATCCCGTCCAACATCCCTATCCTGTTCCTGCCTTTTCCTCGTTTGCCCAACATTCTCCCCTCTATTACCTTCTTCAACATTTCACTACCGCTCACTACGCCTTTCATCCATTTTTCCTGCATCCATAGGATTTCTCCCAACAAACCCCTCTCCTCACCCACCATCTCCAGTACTTCCTCATTTGTTTTCCTTTCGGTCCATTTCACCTTCTCCATTCTTCTCCACACACACATTTCAAAAGCCTCCAATCTACGTTTACCCTCCTGCTTCAGCGACCACGTTTCCGCGCCGTACATATAGCTACGCTCCATATCAGAGTTTTTACGAGTCTTGTCTTAACATCTCTACTCAACGTCCCCGTCATCAACTCCCTCCTCCTTGAGAAAGCCTCATTGCATAGCGCAATTCTTCTCCTTATGTCCCTACAACTTTGACCGTATTGGTCCAAAACACTTCCGAGATATGTAAACTGCTCTACCTGCTCTATTTTTCCCCGCCTATTTTAATATTTAGCTTAGCCTTTTTCTTTCTGGAAAATCGCATAACCTTTGTTTTACTAATATTGATTCTCATCCCATATTTATCGCACTGAACCTCCAATTCACTCAACAATGCTTGCAACCCCTTGGCTGACTGAGCACCTAATGCTTGGTCATCAGCAAAACCTAACCGATTTTACGAATTCCCCTCCGACTTTCATTCCTACCTCCAGTTCTTCCCATGCCTCTTTAATCATTTCCTCTTCATATACGTTGAACAGTACCGGTGACAATGGGCAACCCTGCCTTACACGTCTTCCTAACACTGCCCATCCGGACTCTCCGTTCCCCACTCGCACCTGAGCAGTCTGAGATATGTACAGGCTACGGATCAGTCTCCTGTCCCTCCAATCCATTCCTATTTTCTGCAATACACGCATTAATTATATACATAAATTATATGCATGCACACAAACACGAAGTCCTGCCATACGGTGAAGAAATATTCAATCACACGGAAAAGATATAAGGAAAAGGGATAGGAACACAAATTATGGACGAACACAGGAGAGGTATGGAAGGAGGAATCGAGCTGATCACAAGCGTTAAAATATTTCCTTGACCGGGACTTGAACACAGGATCTTCCGACTTTCCCGGCCGATGTTCTAACCTCTTGAACTATCGAGGGAACGTAATTTACACTAACATCTGTGGGGGCTTTATGCAACCATGTGCCCGTATACCTTAAACGGTTGACCACTAAACAATCCTCATGAGTTCACATATATTAATCATTCCCCTCTGCAATAAACAATATTATTCATTAGAAGTACAAGTAATCCAATGGATAAAGGGACGTTTTTTGATGGAGCCTGTACATTAATGAACTTTTAAGTGCCAACTAACATATGAAATGCAATTATCCGCTGATCCTTACTAAATATTACAAAACCTCGTTTATCAGTTCCAAATACTTTTTATATCCTCTCTAATTGCCATTAAAATATGCCTTTTATTCTCCCTTCCTCCCTCCACCCAAGTATTCTACTCTCCCTGTATCATCTCGTTCAGCTGCAAATTGCTTCTCAATCTCTATCCTGCATCCACTTGTCCTGCCTTCTTTGAATTTATCCCAAAAATGTCATTTTTGTACCCTGAAAAATAACTTTGAAGTGCTCTATGGGACACGTCCCGGTCAAATAAAATTATTACTCTACATCTACATAATACCCTGCAAGCCGCCGCAAGGGCACGTGGCAGGCAAACACAACAAATTCATGCAAATCTACACCTACAGAGGCGAATGCAATATTCATACGATAACCTTTTTCACGCACATGCATGCAAATAAATATACTATAAACTAACGCACACATGCACCTATGACTATACCTTATGTCTACGCAGCGTTTAATCTTGCCCTGACTTGTAAATGGAATTATTATTAGGTAATGTACCGGTTAAGGTAGGTTTTTGGATGGACACAACTATCAAATAAACATTTTGTAACTCCAAACAAAACCCAATCCAGCAACCTACTCTACATCAGGTCCCTCTTCATCTCTGTGTACTTCCTTACTCCCTTCATCCCGTCCAACATCCCTATCCTGTTCCTGCCCTTTCCTCGTTTACCCAACATTCTCCCCTCTATTACAGTCTTCAACATCTGATTTTCGATCAATACGCCATTTATCCATTTTTTCTGCCTCCATAGGATTTCTCTCAACAAACCCCTCTCCTCCCCCACCATCTCCAGTACTTCCTCATTTGGTAAATGCAATATCTTTACTATTTCTAAAGTGACTTTGGCTTCTTACTGTTATGATTCCTGATTGTCCGGGGAAATAACGAGTATTTGTATCTATCTGTACTAGAATCTATCTCCCTTATCTCATCTTTGTGGTCTGATCGATCTAAATAGTGTGTGGTCATAATGATTCTATTGGTGTCATCGTTAAACTCGCTGGTTCTGAATCTTTCTAAAATTCTGAGTCTCGCTTGCTCTCTTCGCATCTCAAGCGGCTCCCAGCCTAATTTCCCTAAAAAACTTGTCCTAAATAAAGTGGGGACATTATAATTCCTTTAGTGTCTTTGCCAAATTCGTTTGTTCTGAAATTTTCTATAAGTCTAAGTCTCGCTTGTTCTCTTCGCATCTCAAACGGCTCCCAGCCTAATTCCTCTAAAATGTCTGTCACACTCGGTCTCTTATTGAAAAATGTTTTTGACGAATCTGGCGGGTTTTCTCTGGATTTTATCTAATTCTTTTTGCCAAATTTATTACGTTACAAACCGAGAAGAAAAGGCATGTATGGTCTATGTTAGAACGTCAACGAATAAATACAACATATTTTTGCCCTTGGCCACCAGATTTCCTAATGGGCATCAATTGTCACAATGAGAGGAATCATCGAAGTGGTCAGAAGACATGCACCACACGGCTGCCTAGCAGCATGACGAATGAAAAAATAAATGAACGTCATGCCACAAGAACGTATCCATAAGGCACTTTCCGAGAATGGAGGAAAAGAAGTCAAACTAAGAGGAAATGGACGACCGACACATTTCCACGTACGCATTTCGTGAGAACTCGCGCTAACGTGAAGTGAAAAAAATAACGACTCGGAAAGGCGACAGTCCTTTGTTTTTTGCCTGGACGATTACAACCCTCTTAAAGGAGGAAATAAACAAAGGGGTTGAGGAAGGAACGTAGGAAGGCGAATGGCTTATTCCTCGATCCGCTGAGACGAATGAACGAGAAATCGCCGAAAGGCTTAGAGCATCGAACTCCTTCTCACCTCATTTAGGCGGGAAGGGCGGCAACAATGAGCAGCCATCTTGTTTACTCCCGCGATCGTGTCCGATAGCAACGAGTCAACATGGCCACAACCATAAATCACTCCGCGGAAACAAGCTCGCGAGAGGAATGTGTGAAATGAAAAAAGAAATGAAAACTCTCACTCACACAGACACACACACAGTCATGCAGACACAAACGCGTTCGGCGAATCCGCTTGCACTACGCCGCGCAGTTTTGCGCACGGATGACATAAATAATCATAAACGCGTGCGATAATGGAGGCGGAAATAGCTTCCGTCTTCTCGAGGGATCAAAAATAATGAAATATTGCGCGATACGTTTTCTCCTCAAGCACGTGAGAGGAATCACTTGAAGACAAAGAATGGGAGACGCCAAGAGAGGAAGCGGATTCAAGAGGAAATCCAAATGTTGAGACGAGGGAAAATTTTCGTTTTCACTATTCTTCCGCTTTAATATGCCTTACATAAGCGGTAGAATAGTGCGAATTTCGCACGGACACGGACTGAACAAACAAACACAAGTCTTCGCCTCTCCTTACACAACACAACCTGACATCCAACACTACAATATACCACTGTTTTAAGAAATTCCGCACACTTCCTCCTTGCTCCCTTCATTCCGTCCAACATACTAAGATTTTCTCGATAGCTCAGGTGGTATACTAATCGGCCTCTTCCTACACCTCTGTCGCTTGCCTAGATTCCGGAAATAACAACTATCATGCTTTTATCACTATGCCCGCACCAAATGGGAATTGGAGGTAAGTTGCGTACGACAACCTCGAATGCCTAACGTTCTCTTCTCTATTCACGAGTGCATAAGTTTTCGTCAACACCCCATTTCAAATACATCCACCTTCTGCACTCACTTCTCCTGTATCCTTGAGATTTCTCCCAACAATCCTTCTTCTACTCTCACCATCCCTAGCACTTCCTCGTTGGTTTTCCCTCCTCGACCATTTAAACTTTTACACCCTTCTCCACACAAAAATTCCTCAAAATCCTTCTATCCATAAGTACAACTATCATTGGAAATGAAAAGATGATGGCTTTGTAATTTCACAGGAATTTATGAGGAGACGACCCGGGTTTCGACGTCATCTTCAGGTGGAGTTGGACGTCCTGAAGATGACGTTGTACGTCGAAACCCAGGTCACCTCCTAATAAATTCCTGGGAAATTACAAAGCTATTTCTTTTCAAAGCAAATTCTTTCATTTCCAATATGAATCGATTTCACAAAGTTACGCCGAATACCATTAATTATACACCCATCATACATAAAGGGCCATGTTTTCACGCAGTTAAACAAACCACGCTCCATTTCAAAGTTTTGGCTCGACTTTTCCACCCGTCTTCGCTCTTTTTCCCTGCCATCAATCGCCTCCTTTTAAAAGTTTCTTCGCCTATCGCAATTTTTCTCCTTACCTTTTGGTTCGAAAATACTTCCGACATACGTAAACTGTTGAACCTGCTCTAGTTTATAGACTGCTGTTTTTTAAGGTTTAGCTTAGCTCTTTTTTAAGCGTTTAGCATAACTCTTCCTAGAAAACGGCATAACCTTTGTCTTATTTATATTGGTTCTCATTCCATATCTATCGTATTCACTTTCCAATTAACTCGGTAATACTCGCAACACCTTGGCTGACTGATAAACTAGAGCTTGGCCATCAATAAAAACAAAACTGATTTTACCAATCTAACACCAATTTTTAATCTTATCTCCCATTTATTAACACACATCTTCAACGATTTCGTCCACTTAAAGCGGAAATGAAGTTTAAAAAAAATTCCATTTATTAAATCTTCCGATTTCTCATCCATCCTGTCCTGCCATGTTTTATTAGACTCGCGTTCAACGGGCGAACAAATCCTCTTAAAATATTTTTCTCATTTCAAACTGCAAAACGGCAAGGGGTCCTTCATTATCAATCAAACACGTGACTGCGTGAACGTTCCCTTCATCCGAGTTTCTTTCACTGAATTCCCGTGGCGGGTTCGTGGAAACGTGGCAAGCGAAGCGAGAAATATGAAACAAAACGGAATCACAAAAATATGCGCGGTCCATTAGTCCGACATGTATTCCGGGAGAATGGCCACCAGATGGAGGAGGGTTTGCGAACGGTCGAAGGGAAACGAAAAGTCGGAGGGAAGGATTATTATGGGACGATCGCTTATTCGAAGCGAGGAGGAACGTCATCGATGCGTGGAAGACGGGATGGGGTGGGATTCCTCGCGTAAGATTTTAGTCTGACGGGGATTGATCCACGGCGAACGCAGAGAACACACAGGAGGAGATTATGGGAGGGTGAAGGGAGAGTTGTGTCGGCGAAGGAATCGAATCGGAAGGCAAAGGAAACACTTTCAACGATATTCGCCCCTGAATCTTAAATAAAACTAAGATTGGGGATGTGAACGAATATTTGTTCGCCATATTGCGGGTTTTCGTGTTTGAATGTGTACTTGACCAATGTGGCTAGTCTCTTTCAATAGTCAGAAGAAGGAGACGAGCCATATTGGCCAAATACACATTCGCAAATGTATAATGTTTGTAAATGACCGCACCAGTGTTCACGACGAGGATTGGCCTAACCTTTCGGCCACCCCAATTCACCCCAGCGGTCGGCCTGGCCTTTTTGACGGGTGAACTGACGGTGAAAAACAATAAAACAAATGGTGAAAATCGCCTTTTTACGATAAGGGATCTCTCGCTAGAGTAGTGGCTTTCAACACAGCACTTTGAAAGTGACGCAAAATTGCATGCTGGTGTAAATAAGTTGTTAAAATGTAAGGAGGAAGATTTTTTCAGAGACATAATTGAAAACCTTGTATATCGTTATGATAAATGCCTTGAATTTTGATGGCAATCGTGTAGAAAAATAGTGTAAGAATGTGCATTTAAAATGGGTTCAATAAAACTTTGCCTTGTCTTCAAGTTTATCTTTTATTTTAACTCATAATTAACTTCCTGCATAGCCCTCATACATACAGAGCAAACGCAGAAAAAGGAACTCGCACGAGGATTGATTGAAATTCGATCATCCCCTGAAGAATTGGTTGTGTAATATATGAGTGAATAGGATCGCAACAGAATATTTACATCGAATAGGAATAATAAGCTCATTTACATAGAATAGGAATAATAAGCTCATCTACATCTACATAATACCCTGCCAGCCGCCGCAAGGGCGTGTGGCGGGAGGTGTTAGGTCAGCACCCGTAAAAAGGAACAAAGAAACCGTATTCAAAACCAACACATACATGCAAACCCAAATCCACAGTGGTGCATACATTCATAGAAAAATCCTATCATTTTACACGCATGCACATACATATCTACCTCCTATCATTCTACACGCATTCAATTACATATGCTATCATCTAGCAAATAATTACGCCTTAGAATAAATATACGGAAGGAAACAATGATAGAGCGTTTAACATTGGAACACCGAACCGGAATATTTCAATAAACTAAGCAAAGAGCATATCATCCAAGAATGGTGAACACGCTTCGAATCCCAAGCACACGGATTGACTTCTAAGGATTGCTTCTGAGGATTGACGACGCCCATCTTCATCGATCAAATGCATCAACGAAAACTTCCTGACGTCTTCCGTCTCTGAGCTGCGGTGTTGCGCCGTGTGCTGAGCGAACGGCGAAGACCTTCATGGGTTCGAGGGAAAGGGATTAAGGAAGGGGGCTGAAATAAAAGAATAACTACTGAGATAGGAATCTTTCTCGAATATTTACGCATCCATACTTTCGTATACCTCCCAACTCTCAACGCATAAAGGTCCTCTTCTTTGCTCAAAATTTCCATCCTGAGTTCATTATGTCTGACTTTACTACGTCGTGAAATGAGTCAATATTCTCTTCATAGCTCTTCACCGCCTACCTTAACTTCTCCATCCTATTACGACTTTTTCGTTCCATTAGTTTTTCTAACCTTCTTAGGATCACTACCAGCCACTTTCTCTCCTCCCCCACACACATTAGGAGCTTCACTTTAAATATCCCACCTTGCATAACTTATTTTGTTCATTACTATCCATAACCGGCAATTTTTCTGTTGCAAAAGTGTTCAATTGTTTTATGGAAAAAAACATTGAATTTTGGAATAACTTTCTTGCATATATACACGTATATTACATACATGTACATGATGTCAATGGAATTAGCACTGTTAGAAAAAGACAAAAACACAGAAAAACATAAATAAGAGAAACTCACTGGTCAAAGTAGTAGGGACGTAAGGAGAAGAATGGCGCTAGGCAAGGAGGCTTTCTAAAGGAGGAGGGAGTTGATGATGGGGACGTTGAGTAGGGATGTTAAGACAAGACTCGTAAAAACTCTGACATGGAGCGTAGAAACGTGGTCGCTGAAGCAGGAGGATAGACGTAGGTTGGAGGCTTTTGAAATGTGGGTGTGGAGAAGAATGGAGAAGGTGAAATGGATCGAAAGGAAAACAAATGAGGAAGTACTAGAGATGGTGGGTGAGGAGAGGGGTTTGTTGAGAAAAATCCTATGGAGGCAGGAAAAATGGATGAAAGGCGTATTGAGCGGCAATAGTGGGATGTTGAAGAAGGTAATAGAGGGGAGAATATTGGGAAAAAGAAGTAGTAAGAAAGAAGTACACAGAGATGAAGAGGGATCTGATGTAGAGTGGGTAGCTGGATTGGGTTTTACTTGGAGTTATAAAATATATATTTGATAGTTGTGTCCATCCAAAAATCTACCTTAACCGGTAGATAACATAATAATAACATATGTGTGTGTACATAAATATATATTTTTGCATACATACACAAACACATAAACCTAGTTTTTGCTTATATGACACAATAGAATACAAAAAAATAAATATTTATTGAACTTGCCGCATTTATTTTTTCTCAGTGAGTTGAATGAAAATTTGACGGATCAAAATGATAACGTACATAAAAACAATTTTCCTTGCGCACGAGGCTTTACGTATGTGTTGTGTGTGTGTGCATATAGACATTGTCATCACATGAAATCGTACAACATGATTGAACGTTTGTGTATGCAACACACCGAAGGGTAAATTTTAAAACAGGGTGTGGCATGCGGTTTTGGGTGTGGAAGGAAAGAAAACCGAAGTAGTACCAGCCGATCGATGGGGCGATAAATATTCCCTCCCATCCCATCACCATTGCCATTCCCACCAAAACGATCCGTAGTTTAACCAGCAAGGGATTTATAGATATATGGTGCATATATATATATATATATATATATATATATATATATATATATATATATATATATATATATATATATATATATGCAACGCTCTACCCGCTAGACCACCGCGACCCGCTTATATATATACATATAATTTATATACATATATTTATATAAAATAAAGATGATTACAATTTTAGGTGAAACAACTACTTTATATACACACACACACACACAAACGCATAGGAACATACGTAAATACTATATATGGGTGTTATATCCATCCGGCCGGAACGGTAAAAGGCCGAGTCCCTCCATAAACATCACCGGGATTGTGCCATCTGATAAAAAATACATCAAGAGCCCTGAAACCGCCGGAGAATTAAATTCCCCGGGATAACATTGGATTCGTGCTTGCGTCGGTTGCCCAGCGGCAGGTTGCCATGGCACTGGGCGCATTGTGGCCCGTCGACTGCGGAGAGGTCATTCGAGCCAAGAGCCGATAAATAAAGCCGGCCTCCCTCCCTGCCTTCTTGGTCTTTTCAGCTGATACGTCAGGAATGATGCGCGAGGTCATTCGAGGTAGGTGGTGGGCTGGTTTCCCTCCCTCTCCTAACGTAGTGTTGACCTCGGTGATTTTACGGGACTTTGGGACACACGAGAACACTAATTTTAGAGGATTCTTATGTGCTGAAATAAATGCGTCACTAACCGATCAAATTTTCCGCGTCACTCCTATTGATCGGAGTGGGATCGAACTACTAGCAGTAGGTGGGGGGAACCACTGTAACATTTGCCGCAAAACCGGTCTCAGTGCTCTCCAAGCTGTTGATGCGCCGACCGTAACAAGAAAAAATGGAATTGACGATCGAGCGACGTAACGCGATTACTAAGTTTTGTGCTAAACTAGAAAGTTCTCTTGAGGAGAATAACAGAATGATTCATGAGGTTTACGGGGACTCTGCTCTGTCCTACTTACAAGTTTTGAGGTGGTTCAAAGCCTTCAAGGAGGGCCGGAAAGAGGTTCACAACGAATAACGCTCTGATCGGCCGTCAACCAGCAAAAGCGACGACAATGTGGCTCGTGTTTGACAATTGTTGGACTCTAACCGTCGATTGAGTATCAAAATGGTTGACAATGAACTGAACTTGTCGTCTGCCGTTGTGTATTGCATTGATACTAAATATTTAGCGACAAGGAAAGTGTGCGCGAAGCTCGTGCCCAAGGTGTTTGCCACAACGCGCTACGAGTCCTCGAGTTCCTGGCCAAACACCAGTTGCCAACGCTGCTCCCCATCCCTACAGTCCTGAAGTCGCCCCTGCAGACTTCCCTCGAATTAAGGCAGCCCTGAAAGGAACAAACGTTCGTGTACAAACCCAAGGACATTACTTTGAAGGATTTTAAGTGTTTGTGCAAATCTGCTCAATAAATTATTTTAAAAAATAATAGCAGCATTACTTTTGGAATGCACCCTGTAAAAAAATAAATAAATATATATATATATATATATATATATATTATTATTATTAGGTAATCTACCGTTTAAGGTAGGTTTTTCGATGGACACAACTATCAAATACACATTTTGTGACTCCCCACTTAGCAAACTAATCTATATCAGGTCCCTCTTCATCTCGGTGTACTTCCTTCCTCCCTTCATCCCGTCCAACATCCCTATCCTGTTCCTGCCCTTACCTCGCTTGCCCAACATTCTCCCCTCTATTACCCTCTTCAACATTCCATTACCGCTCGATACGCCTTTCATCCATTTTTCCTGCCTCCATAGGATTTCTCTCAACAAACCCCTCTCCTCACCCACCATTTCTAATACTTCCTCATTTGTTTTCCTTTCGGTCCATTTCACCTTCTCCATTCATCTCCACACCCACATTTCAAAAGCCTCCAATCTACGTCTATCTTCCTGCTTCAGTGACCACGTTTCCGCGCCGTACATAGCTACACTCCATATCAGAGTTTTTACGAGTCTTGTCTTAACATCCCTACTCAACGTCCCCGTCATCAACTCCCTCCTCCTTGAGAAAGCCTCCTTGCCTAGCGCAATTCTTCTCCTTACGTCACTACCACTTCGACCGTATTGGTCCAAAACACTTCCGAGATATGTAAACTGCTCTATTCTTTCCCCGCCTATTTTAATATTTAGCTTAGCCTTTTTCTTTCTGGAAAATCGCAGATATATATATATATATATATATATATATATATATATATATATATATATATATATATATATATATATATATATATATATATATATATATATATTCTCCAGTCTTACAGACTTTTTTCATAATCTTGTCAAGTGATAGCAGAGAAATTTAGGGTATTAGTTGATAAAATCACGGAAATAGAGAATCTTACAAGCCGATAGATAAAAAATTGGACGGGTAACAATTCAAGTTTGTATATTAAGATTGATATGCCTAACGCTGGGAAACATAGCAGTTACTTAGCATTAAGTTGATGAAAAATATTAGATTATTCGGAAAAAAAATGTTATATTCCTCACGAAAACATGGCGGAGGGAATGGTGGGGGAAATTTTCAGCCTCCTTGTATTTCTAAGATCATGAATTCCTTTCATGTTTCCAATTTGCTGCGATTGCCTTGAAGACGTTTGCTTCGTCTCAAAATGCGTATCAGTCCCTTTCTCCTTGTCCGGGAGGCAGGGAAAGCGAAAAAGGGTTTCAACTTCCTCTACATTCCGTGCTCAAGGGACCATAGAGACAAGAAAAGGAAAGGAAACCCTACAATATCCTTTTTTCCTTCCATCCCCCTCCATATCCTAAGACCCCTACCAATATACCCTTGATTCGCATCACAAACTGTTTCCACAACATTCAACAATCAATATAATGATCACAGAATAAGACATAGGTGTGTGTGTATATACTATATATATATATGTATATATATATATATGTATATATGTATATATATATATATATATATATATATATATATATATATATATGTATTACACTTATATAAAACCATAAACACAGTAATCAACCCGAAGGTCGGTTTAGTAGGTGATGGTAGAGCTCACTCATGTACTAAGCCTGACGGCGTGTGAATATTCACACATCAGGGTAGGGGGGCCAGTTCCTTTCCCTGTGCCGGTTACGGTTTCCCAGGAAGACCTGGTACTCGAAAAATCAACTAGCTTGGGTGGAGCTGCAGGTGCCCAAAGTGCCTTGCCCGGGAATCGAACCCGGGACCCTCTGGTCAGTAGTCCAACGCTCTACCCGCTAGACCACCGCGACCAGCTACACTTATATATATACATATATTTATACATTTTTTATACATATTTATTTAAAACACGAAAATTCGCTAAATGGCGAAGAAATATTGTTCATATGGATAAAAAAAATGGAAATACAGAAAAAGGAAAAGTGGTAGGAATACATAGAAGAGGCAAACACGAGTGATAAGGAAGGAGGATACCACACCCAAATACACACGTGCGTATACGTTTATGTGTGTGATAATATCTTTGAAAACGAACGCTCTTCAGCGACGACACGAAATTATAAAAATTTTGATTAAAAAACTTATCAAAACACTGAAACAAATATAAAAGGCCACTTACGTATATATATATATGACGTTTCGACAGCAAGACATAACTACGAGTACAGACACTACGGCATCAAAGTAAAAGTGTGCGATTCTTCTTTACGCATTTGAGACGAGATATTGGTAACAGAGATGGGAAATGAAATAAAGTTAAGATCAGAGAGGCTACATTCCATCATTCTATCCCGACTAAAAAAATAAAAAATATTCTTTTCCCTCCTTAGAGCGTTCGCATCCTTCAACTTCGTTAAAAAAATTTACATGCAGATATTGTCTGTTCCACACTTCATCTCTTCAATTTTATTTTCATACATCCTTCCTACAATGAGTGGTACAATGGGCAAACGAAAATAATAAAATCACTCTGCAGTGCAATAATAAGCAACAATGAAACATTGTCGCCGCAGCAACAGGGTTCCGTAGTAGAAGACAATTAGATTGCCATAGTAGAAGACAATTAGATTTCCTTAGTAGAGGACAACAATTAAGTTTAACAATGCAACAATCGGAAAACGTTCAGAAATAGACTATTCAGGGACGAACCGGAAAATTAAATATTCCACGAAGAGAGTCCATCGCTCCAGACTTTAAAAAAATACGCATCGCCACGCTTTCCAGATCCCACGAGCAGCTTTATAAGGATATCGACCCTTTCCATGCTTCCCGCCTCCAGGGAGTTTAGGCAAAAGTTTTGTCTCTCTCTTTCTCCCTCCCTTCTCCTTCAACCCCACAAAACCACCCCCAACATGGCTGGTTCCACAGAAAACCCAAGGAGCGCAAATTTTACCGAATTTACGTCCTCCTGTAGAAATTTCCCCAACGTATCCTCTCCGAAGAGGGTACGTTGGGGATAAGAATGGTGGAAGGGTGAGGGGGAAGATAAAGGGGCGGGAAGGAACCCTGAAGGGGAAGAAGAAGGTGCGTGTGCCTCAAAGCGAATCTACATATAACCCTGCAAGACGCCACGGGGGCGTGGCAGGCAGTGTTGGTTTAAGACAGGCGCAGGAGAGTCCGGTGAAAGACTGGCTAGGGTATAATTATCAAATGATTTATTTATTCAATATGCTTCCATGGTACCCTGTACAAAGCCACCGCTAGGGTGGTGTGTGTCAGGGGTTGTTTACACACCAGCTTACTTTTGACCAAAAATTCTGCCGCGTGTGGTGTTATCATTATATTTTCCCGGTAATGAATAGAGTACGGGGGAGAGAACTACTTGTAATATTGCTCCGTTTGACAATCAGTTAGCTTCAACATCTGAATGTATTTACGCTTACCGATATGAACATACTGTGGGGATAATATTATTTCCCCTGTCCCGCCGCCGCCACCGATAACAGATGGCGGTTTTTATTTTCCGCGTGGTTTTTATTTATTGTCGCGTAATTCCTGTATTTTCACTCTCTTCCAACCTTTTAGTCGCGCCAACACCTGGTATTCCAATTAATGGCGTTTATCCACGAAGATTTTCCACGAAATTGACACATTTTTCCCTTTTTCTGTCCTTTTCTTGGATTCGAAATTAGTCCCTCTCTGCGAATTTGGGACCCAGATGCTCAGAGACGACTTTGATGAAGTGCGTAGGAATGAGGGAAAGGGAAGAAGACATAAAGAGCCAACGAAGCGAGCTCACTTCTGGACGAATACTTCGCCTCGCTACTCTCGAAATCTTCGCGTCTTCCAACAATTGGGAATGTAGCGCGTCTGGAAAAAATCGGCGCAGATCCTCTTTTCCCATTGATAAGTCATCGTGAAGAGACGTCAGACGCCGGAAACATTGTTGCGAGGGGTTTCAAAGCGCAAAAATCTCGGCTCTACAGCGACTGGCAAGTGTCACGTGATTCGATAGCTGTAGGATCGGGACTATTTGAATAATTTTCGACACCCAGCACCGAAGGAGACAAACGTACTGGAAACCGTTCGAAATTGTTCGTATAAATGAACGTCGACCGCCGCAAGTCACCCTCGGGGGTGGGGGGGGGGGGTGTGGCAGGGAGTGTTAGGTCACCAACCTTAAGTATAACAAAATGGCTAACTTTACGAGGTTAATGGTTCGCAGCTGAGCTCACCAAATGTATTTTTTTCCCGTTCTTAAGCTTTGTTTTTGTTACAATAACAAATCGTACGAATAGTAACAGTTTCTCCTCTTCTAGTGGTGCAAGCGAACTTATATCCTACATCTTGTCCGAATGGTCCAATCTTCCTTCCAGATGTCCGCCAGTTGGATAATATATTAGAGGAACAGACACATGGTGAATATCTTCACACAAGCTAAATTCAATATTTTTTCACTTCATCAAAGCGAATACTTTTTCCTTAACGATATTTGTTGGTTTTGCAGTTTTCGTGAAAGAGGTTGACAGAGCGAATGGGGTGGAATTATTGAATGAATAACAGAATATAGGAGTAGATTGGAGGCGACTCATCCGCAACCTATTCAGACTGCTCAGGTGCGAGTGGGGAACGGAGAGTCTGGATGGGCAGTGTTAGGAAGAGGTGTAAGGCAGGGTTGCCCATTGTCACCGGTACTGTTCAACGTATATGTAGAGGAAATGATTAAAGAGGCATGGGAAGAACTGGAGGTAGGAATGAAAGTCGGAGGGGAATTCGTAAAATCGGTTAGGTTTGCTGATGACCAGGCTTCAGTTTGTCAGTCAGCCAAGGGGTTGCAAGCATTGTTGAGTGAATTGGAGGTTCAGTGCGATAAATATGGGATGAGAATCAATATTAATGAAACAAAGGTTATGGCTATTAAAATGTAACGATTTCATATTGTAAAAATTATTCACCTTGACCGGAATTCGAAATGGCCAAGGAAGGAGTGACTAAAGGAGAAGACTTGCGTTAGCTATCGCCACTAGTGCTACCTCTATTCTGTACATTTCAATAGAATATCTCCTACATAGTTTTAAAGAATTTTTTCATTTCGACAAATCTTTGTACATGTTTTGCATAAAAAGTATTGGGAAAATTTCGGAAAAAAAGAATTAGTTCAGATATTACCACAATGCATCAAAATTATTAAACGTACATCTCTTGAGCGTCGAAACACCTTTACCAGAGGCTTTTCCACGACTCGAAGGCTACCTGGAAGTCGAATTCCGGAAGGTCGTTAAGTTTACGCTTGAAAGCTTCTTTGACGGCACTTAGGGTCCCGTGGTGGTGTTCTTTGAGGGAGGATTTCACTTTTGGAATAAGAAATAGTCTGCTGGTGCCAATGCGGGACTGTAAAGGGGTTGGGGAATCGTCGCGATGCCACTTCAGAAAGTCTTCGTAAGAACACACTCGACTCTGCTCTTGGCTGTCCTTCAGGGACGAGCTTTGCGCAGATCCTTCGTATTTTCAGTTATAATGGTGTGCACTATCAATTTCTCAATGTCAGTAAGATCTGCAATCATGCGCAAACTTAAACGCCGGTCTTACTTTAGCTCTTCACGCACACGTCGGGAAAAAAATACTACCGATACTTTTTTTTTACAAATTTTTATATTTTAGTTTTGGAAACTTGACGAATAAAGAAGCATTAGGGGCTGGGAAATGGTGAAAATAGTTTTTTAACAATTTTTTTATGTTAAACATACCATAAGCTTACGTCTTACTTTCCCCGCTGTGCCAGAAATCTCCTCAAATACGAACGGCGAAACAAGAGTGCCTTGGAATGTATCGAAAGGAATCGTATTGAGACAAAGAGAGAAAGGACAAGAGACGAAGAAGAAGCAATCTCAGGAAAATATCAAGGAAAAGAGGGATATACGTGCTGAGAAGGAAATTAAGAAAGGGACGGATATGTAAGAAAGCGAGCAAAGGCGAAAAAAAAGAAGACTAAGAAAAACCCATTAAATTAATGAGAGTTTTTCGGAACGTAAGTTCACGGAGTGGGCTTTTCCTCTCCCGGCAATGAGACAGGGGCATATTATAGCAGAGTTTTGGAATCAAATTTTCCGCGTTAATTCCACATGGTGTGGAGAGAAATACTACAGCTGTTCACTTTTTACGACTTGTAAGGCGTTGTAGAACTTTGAAATTTTTTTTTTGAAGTTACCAGTCAGTTTACAAGTTACTGAAATTAGCACGCACGAGGTTTGCTGATGTTGAAAAACGTCTAAACAGTTGCTACACGTCTGAATGCGAACCTTAATGTTTTATGATGTCTTTAAGATCGTCATGAAGTCACGAGAGTGGAGGAGTCGAAGAGAATGGAGAAGAAATCAACGTTCTCCGGCTCGAAGTCGACGTAGTAGCAGTAGAAGACACGCGAGAGGACTAGCAGAAAACTCTGAATGCAATGGACCAAGTACTTCAAGGAGCATACGTAATATAAGAGTATTAACAAGAAGAAAACCAAAATCTTAGTGTGTGAGAAGGAAAGAATCAGAAGATAGATATCACAATTCGAAGAGTGAACTTAAAGAAGGTAGAATTCTTCGTCAACCTAGGAAGAAGTGCAAATAACTTGAGATGGAACAACTTCGACCGACATCAAGCGAAGAAGTGCTCAAGCTAAGAATACGTTCATGAAGACGAGGCGATTGATATGTTCAAAGAACACTTCACGTTACAAACAATGGAGCAATTCGTCAAAACGTTAGAGTTGGAGCATGGTACTCTATGGATCAGAAACATGGAACATTAAAAAAATATGGATATGCGAAAATAAGAAATAAGCCTCTGAAACGTGGTGCTGAAGAATAGAATGCAGAAGAAGATTAAATGGACGGACAAAATTGAGGAAAGAGAACGTGCACAAAAGAATAAGAAGAGGAACAAAGGACTATATCGAGAAAAAAAACTTCTGCACCAAAAAGTAACTAGATGGATTGGATCTTAAGGTGCGATGGATGACTTAGATACACGACAGAAAGGAATATCTTGCTAAAGAAGACCAAGAGACAAGGATAGGGGAAACAAATTAAGAAGAGCATATAGAACATGGAAGTTATCAGGGTGTGGGAGAGATTGAACAACAATTAACAGAGAAAAATGGTAGATGCCTGCACTACACCTTTTTAAATTCTTTATAAATTAGAATTGAAATTCTTCACAATCATTTCACAACAAAATTGGACGTAGGGAAGCATATTTAGATAAAACCTATGCATTACCTCATCTAAGAAAACAGCTTCTAAGTTCCGCTGTGCGTAGATAGATACATTTTCAAATATCTTCGGAGAGAATTCAGCGAGACGAAAAGGAGAACCTGATAGTGATTCATGGAGATGGCATTTAGAAATCGAATATCTGAGTGTTTACGTGTTTTGTGCGGAGAGGTTTCAGTCAAATTTCGAAATCCGTGACCTTTGGCCACACTGGCAGAACAAGTGTCTCCTGCGACAAAAAAACAGCGACAATTAAAGCCCAATTCATCTGACACCTGCCAATCGAAAAGTCAAATAATTAAAGGATATATTCGGGCATCTGCCAGCAACTGTCATTAAATACCCGTAGCATCTGCCAGCAACTGTCAATAACTATCTTTAACATCATAATAATGACAACAATCGACCCTGTGTAAAATTGGAAATAATGCCTCTCATTCACACTTTCGGGGTTATTATAGCGTCATTATTGCAGAGCACTTGGATGAAGGGGGCTCTCTTGTATTTAGAAGAGATTTTTGGAATAATGGATCTCGTTGAATTGTTGCCATGTGGCCGACTGTTTAAATTGTAGTATCAATTATTTGAGTTATTATTGAAATCGAAAACCTAGCCTAGGGTAGGAATAGGTTAGACAACTTGGACGGAATGAAGAGAAGGAAGATGTATGCGGAACTGAAGAAGGACTTTTACTTATTTATATACCCTGAAAACCACAGCTAGTCTGCGTGGCACGGGTGAATACATACCAGAATAACTTTTTCCCGAACATGACCCTACCGCGGTCGAACAATGTTGTTATTAGGTAATCTACC
>CM073773.1:28067174-28079674 GCA_037158775.1 Hetaerina titia
CTGCTTCAGCGACCACATTTCCGCGCCGTACCTAGCTACGCTCCATATCAGAGTTTTTACGAGTCTTTTCTCAACCTCCCTACACAACGTCCCCCGTCATCAACTCCCTCCTCCTTGAGAAAGCCTCCTTGCCTAGCGCAATTCTTCTCCTTACGTCCCTACCACTTTGACCGTGTTGGTCCAAAACACTTACGAAATTTGTAAACTGTTCTACCTGCTCTATTTTTCCCCTCCTATACAATGTTATTCTAATCCCTTATCTTTCGTGGAAAAAATGACACCTTAAATCTATCTGTTCTACACTTAATCTCTCTAATTTTATCGACAGAATCTCTCCTACCGTAGTACGATGGGGGATAATTACACATTTTCAACATCACTGCCAAAGAGACCTCGTTCCAATTCATGCAAGAGACTTCGCTCCTTCGGCTAGTTTTAATGTTGGATGCCAGATTGTGTCTCATTGGGTGAGGCTGAGAAATGTAGGGGTGTGAAGTTCGTGTCCAATCCAAAACTTCCCAAAACGGAAGAATAATAAGTAATTATTCCTATTACTTGGATAAATACGCACTCAATACGCACTCAATTAGGCTCAATAAATGATTCATAACGGTATCCACGTACAGGATACGTACCTGTATGACGCTCGAGTTGAAATGCGAATGAAGCTTGGAAGAAGCTCGTAAGTTTGCGAACCTTGCTTGGAAATAAGTAAAAATCCGGACGGGACCAGGATACGAAATTTACACCGGAGTTTTCCGCGAGATCGTCGTTAAGTCATTCGAAAAAAAACTTTTTGCTTCTGTTCTTAGTATTTTTCTCAAATTATTTCTGAATTACAATTTTTGATAAAAACTATGAAATGTCGTTTCTCATCTTTCAAATGAATATTATTTTTTTTATGACATGATCAAACAACGAATTTGATTGTGTAAGGTTCACATTTTCTGGAATTAAGAAATACTCAGGGAACCAACAATTCATCAGTGCGATAAAGACTGGCAGAATTCCGATAAAGGTATTCACACTAGAGAAATTTTCTCAGACGTCATTGAAAGGCTAAAGATAAAATTTAAGCTAACTAAAAAAGCGACACAACTCCTATCAGGCCACGGAAATTTTGAACATTACCTCAATAAAATAGGAAAATCAAGGACTAATCTATGTAGTACCTGCCTAACAGAAGACATAGCAAAGCATAGAATAGAGGAGTGCCTAGAGTATGAAAAACCCAGACATGAAATTTGGCACAGCATGACTTGGCATAAGAAAAGCGAGATGCGTGAGATTGTGCCATTTTGCCTTAAGCATAACTGCAACCAATTATCTAAAAATGGTACAATAATATTTGATAATGGCACAATAAGGTTTGATAGAATTAGTAATTGTATCGTTTGCTTTATTGTATAAGTAAAATTGTATGTAATTGTTATTTTAAGTTAACGAGTAATATTTTTGCCAAGTGTGCGATCAAAAACTTCTGTATGACATGGTAAACTGAAGTGTTATCATAAAATAATATATTTATTCCTTTCACAACTTATTATCTCTAATTGTAATAAATTCGAGTCCAGCATCACTTTTGTAATTTAATTCTAAAATGACATCTTATTTGATATTTCTTTCTCATGTTGTGTAATTGATGATAATTATTTCAGAATACTAAAGGGGGATTAAGCGTTAGCAGGAACCCCCTCAACATATCATGCTATATATTTTTTTATATGCTATTATCTTTTTGTATTTGCTTCTGCAATAAAAAAAAGGAAAGGTGTGATTTGGGAAACTCCTTCACCACCTTTCCTTATTAGCTTCCTTAGCCCAGTGGGCAGAGCGCTGAGCTATGGAACGGAGGTTCCCGGGTACTCCTTTGAGCACCCTCAGCTCCACCCAATATGTGGGTGTCATTTTGGACACTAGATACTCCTGGAAAACCTTAGGCGGCACAGGAAATGAGGAACTGATGACCCCGATTACCCTTAAGTTTGAATTTTACATGCCAAAAAGGGTTTAGTACGTAATAGTTGACCTCTACCCACACATATCAAACCTACCTTCTGATGGGGGTACCTTAAACAGTTCACATTCATTTTCGTCTTTCGGGATGAAACCCACTTTTTTACGCAAATGTCGGCGTAGCGAATATAAATACTGCGTTTGATGGTTTTCATAATTAGGAAAATTCATACGAAAACAATTGAAAATTGAAATTCGATGACAGAGAAGGATATTGCCATATTCAGCAAGGAATTCAAACCAAGGTGAATCCATGCGAACAAGAGACAAGAATAATATAAAGGCGTTGACCACAGGTCAAACGGGGGTTAATTTTTGGGAGCCTTCCTTTTCTCCCGCCTTGACAACTCACAGCGATGCAACATCAACAATGAACAGCATAATAGAGTTAGTCGGAGTTAAAAGTTAAATGGAGAATTTAACAATCGGAAGGAGTTAGGCGAAGCGAACAATTAGTAAGTCGGATTTAGGCAAAGGAGGAAAGTTTCCGCGCCAACCTTTGTTTCCGCCCCGACAAACACCATTTATTCTTATTAATTACAATTTGAACGAAACAAAGTTCGGTCTTCCAATTTCAAGGCTCTTAGGTCACTCGCCAAAAAAAAAGCTGAAAATATGTCCGCGAAGGAACGTGCCCAGCCCTTCCTCGTTAGTGGGAATATTAGTAGATGGAAAACCAAGATTGCTTTTCCACTCCTGGACCCGAAGTTCAAGGCTGTTCTTTCACTGGGACCGACAAGGTAAAAAATGAACGACCGGAATGCTTTGCCTTATTTGGGCAAGCTCCTCTTCCAATTCCAGGATTGCAAATTAGAACGAGAGAGAGAAAGAAAGAGGGTGCGGGGAAGAGAAAGAATGTTATATTATTCATTTCCAGTGAAAAGGTATAAAGTCAGAGATACCTGCTACGCACACCCGAAATGAATGATTCGGCGACTCCTGTGACAGTACCGGCGTGAAATAGGTGCCTGGAACTGTTCATATATATATATATATATATATATATATATATATATATATATATATATATATATATATATATAATACATATTCAAACACGAAAATCCCGCCATACGGCGAACAAATATTATTTTCACACATAGAAATAGAAATATAAGGAAAGGGGATAAGAAAACACATAAAAGACCAGCACAGGAAAGGTGGGAAAGGCGGATTTGAGCAGATCACAAATATAAAAATATCTCCTTTTCCCGGATAAGGACATATTTTTACATTTGTGATCTGCTCAAATCCGCCTTCCCCACCTTTCCTGTGTTGGTCTTTTATGTGCTTTCCTATCCCCTTTCCTTATATATCTATTTCTATATATATATATGTATATGTATATATATATATATACATATATTCATTCATACAGAACAGATATAAGGAAAAGAGATAGTAACACTTATAAAAGACGAATAGAGGAATGGTGGACCATATATATAAATATATATATATATATATTTGTATATATATATATAAATTCACAAATATATATATATATATATATATTTGTATATATATATATATATATATATATATATATATATATATATATATACATATATATATGTACATGGTCCCGGTCAAGGAAACTTTTTTGAGCTTGCGATCTGCTAGATTCCACCTTCCCCATCATTTTTCTGTTCCTCTTTCAAATGTTAACCTATCCTTCTTTCTTATAACTACATATATTGTATGTGTAGGTACATATATAAATGAACCTGTTACATGGCAAACATATTCATTTACATGGATAGAGATATAAGGAAAAGAGATACGGTCACATGTATGTAAAAGTCAAACACAAGAATGATGGGGAAGAGGTAATCGAGCAGATCACAAGCGCAAAAATATTTCCTTGAACGGGACTTGAACCGCGGATCGTCGACATGCTGGGCAGATGTTCTTAACCTATTGAGCTATCGAGGAAAGTGTTTTTCTCCTTTAACGTAATTCTTCTCCTCATGTCACTATTACTACCACTTTGACCATTTTGGTCCAGAGCACGTCAGAGATAAGTTATCAGTTACACCTATTCTAGTTCATGAAATCCTATTTTCATTTTTTACTTAGATTTCATTTTTATGGAAAACAGCATAGCCTTTGTTTTATCCTCACTATGCAGAACAAAATGTTTTTAAAAAATACGAGAACACCATTCAATTAATGCGCGAAATGAAATATCAAATTATTTGAAAAATACCTCGAAGATTGGAAGAACATGGGGAAAGTGCCATAATCACCGTGACTTCAGCGAGGTTGACAACCAGCTGACCTGTACACGTATTTCGAGAATTGCATCGCAAGAATCTGTCGTCTAAGCAAATAACCTTTTACGCGGTGGTGAGGGCCGCATTCACCCACCCAGAGGACATTTATCGCAAAAATTGAGTTTATTGATCGCGAGGAAAGGAATGAATGCTCCTTTTCGAGTTTCATCGGCTTGTCCACGGGAATTGAATCGGGCGGGGGTGTGAGTGTGTGGGGGTGAGGGGGGGAAGGGGTGATGAGGGATTGGTGGAAAAGAAAGCGGAGAGACCGACTCTTGGGTGGGATGGGGAGGAGAACGAAGGGTCAACCATCAAATTCTGGTTTAGTCAAACGAATTCCGAAATGGAAAGATCAAGCAGAACTAAGGTGGAGGGAGAGAGAGAGAAGTTATTTTGCGTTGGTTCCGCCTCGGATACATCTTGCCAGCGCCATTTGTGGACCTGCCACTCGACAAAAGACGTTGGGACATCAAGGAGGAGAGAGATCAAGGAGACTGGACGGTAACTGAGGCGGCGGTAAGGAGGAGGAAATGACTTGGCCGAAAGAAGAATGTATTGTAACCTGAGGGGAATTTTTTGTAACCCAGCGACAATGTGTAATGGTCACTGGGATTTAGGGTTGCACCCCTACCCGAACATCCTTTATATCCCGGTCATATTCAGATGACCCCACGGATTGATCAGTCGCATAGAATACGCTCAACTTAACACTTGACCTTGACCCTGTCTCGAATTCCTATATTATTAATATATTCAAACTTATAAACAGTACTGAATGTAAGCTGTCAGTAACAATCACGAAGGCTGTTCAAAGGGTAGCCTCCGTTTTCCTGTAGCGTGACAATTAGTTCAGGGATCCGAATGGTCGCTGTATTGATGCGAACAATAGTTCAGTACGCCTCGAACTGCATTGTTCGGATGGCCGCGCCGATTGTCGCTTATTTACAATAGCGAGTCAACATGAACAATAGAATTGACATCCCCCAAATGTGAAGTTCGTTCGGTGTTAAGGTTTTAATTGATGGAAAAACTTCAAAGCTGCTTTGACATTCATCCCTGGGTACTTTGTGCTCTGTATGGACCAAATGTGATGAGTGACAAGAGTTGTGTGCGTCAGTGTTGTCGTTCGTTTTAAGAGCGAACATAAATGTCCACGATGATGACAGAAGTGACCGTCCGTCTGTGATGAACAATGAAATTCACCCGACAATCGACAAAAAAATTCGTGAAAATCAGTGTTTTACGATATCTGAAATCTTTAGACAGTTTTCCGCAGATTTCTACGACTCTGTGGCATCGAAACACGACTGACAAGTTAGGCTACTAAATCTTTTGTGCTCGTCTGGACAAGGAACTTCATGACGCCGTCATCTGTCGGTTGCGACCTCAGGCGGCAGAATTTTATGCTGAAGGATTTGAAAAGTAGTTCCAATAAATATGGCAAATGTTTAAATCTGTTTATCGACAGTAACACAAATCTTTAAATCTGTTTAGACAGTAACACACAGCACGAGAACACATAAAAAGAACACTCACAATATTTCTTGCACGGACACGGACATTCCAAACACGGACATGAGCTCCGTCTTCTTCGGAAGATAAGATTTAAGTTTTTTATTCAACACTTCCGTGTTACTTCGTAGAAATCATCTATCTAATCATATATATATATATATATATATATACACACACACGAGGGTCATCCGGAAAGTAGTACCCGTTCGTGCCGCATGAAGTGCTGACGACGCGAGTAGCCGCTGGACGAGGTCAGATAGCTTCAGTGGCTTGTCTGCCTTCTCTGAGCCAAGTTGCGTGACGCTAGCATTGCCTGTGTTGTTTCTGTGATTGTTTACTATGTTTAAAAAAATTGAGAACGCCGCCAGTTGTGAAGTGAGGGCAGTGATTAAATTCCTCAATGCAAGAAACGTTCGCCCATGTGATATTCATCGCCAATTAAAGGAGGTGTATGGAGACAATGTAATGGACGAGTCGTCTGTTCGGCGGTGGTGTCGCAACTTCAACATGGGGAGGGGGAACACACACGACGATGAGCGTTCGGGGAGACCGTCTGTCATTACAGACCAACTGGTGAGCTCAGTTGACGAATTCGTGAGGAACGATCGGCGCGTCACAATTGATGACATCTGTGAGCATTTTCCCAATGTTTCTCGAACAATTGTTCATGAAATTGTTAAACACCATCTGCATTATGCAAAAATTTGTGCAAGATGGGTCCCTCGCATGCTTACAGATGAGCACAAAACCAAGCGTATGGCTGCAGCACTGACGTTTTTGGGACGTTATTCTGATGAAGGAGACTCTTTCTTGACTCGCATAATTACTGGTGACGAAACATGGGTTTGTTATGCATCACCTGAGAGTAAACGACAGTCAATGGAGTGGCATCATGCTCATTCACCAAACAAACCAAAAAAATTCAAGACGGTTCTGTCCACCAGGAGACTCATGGCAACCATTTTCTGGGATCGACGAGGTGTATTGCTTATTGATTTTATGGCCCGTGGAGACACTATTAATGCCAATGCGTATTGTGAAACATTAAAGAAATTACGGCGGGCAATACAAAATCGGCGGCGAGGTCTATTGTCTACTGGTGTCATTCTCGTTCATGACAATGCCAGGCCTCATGCAGCTGGGATAACACAAAAACTTTTGCAGCAATTCAAATGGGAAACTTTCGACCATCCACCGTATAGCCCGGACTTGGCCCCTTCAGATTTTCATCTCTTTACAAAGCTTAAAGACTTTTTGGCAGGAAAAAGATTTGACAGCGATGAAGAACTTAAAGAAGGAGTGACCCTGTATCTCAATGAGCTGGCGGCGAAGGACTATGCAGCAGGAATACAGAAACTTGTCACACGTTATGACAAATGCCTTAATTTGCTTGGAGATTATGTTGAGAAGTAGTTTAAAGTATCCTCTTTCAAATAAAATTTTTTGTTTGTTAATATTTACTTTTGTGTCTTCATTTCACGAACGGGTACTACTTTCCGGATGACCCTCGTGTGTGTGTATATATATATATATATATATATATATATATATATATATATATATATATATATATATATATATATATATATATATATATATATATATATATATAAACGAGAATCACCTAACAAAATAAATGTCATTTGGCGACAGTGACGAGATTTATTCAACCATTTTATACCTCGGATTCCATAAAGTTCGCCATGACAAACGACACGCAATGATATGTATGCCATCTTTTCTCAGCATCCCTCCGAATGGTATGACGCATCCAGTGATTCGATTCCAAATTTATTTTTTTCCTATTTCAGGTGTCCCGACACCCTAGTGGAAAACACCAACCCCGTGACCCACACCCACCCCATTCCCCAAACCGTTTACCAGGGTGTTACACAGATCTTGGAGCGGGAAGAATAAGTGGGAAAGTTTTAAAAAGGCGGCGGCCATAATAGCCCACCGCCAGGGGTTCCGTTATTGGGGGCATTTCTCCCATCCAGTGGGCGCACCGCTCGAAACACATAGCCAACCCATCCCCAACCCAGCAAAAAAAGAAGAAGTCGTTTCTCTCTCCTAAACGATTCTTCCGCTCTGGTTTCCACAGCATCCAAGACATTTCATCCCTCCCCCATTCAACTCCACGTTTCCGTGGTTTCCGCGGCTATTTCCTCCACACCCTTCACCACGCCTTCTTTCTTCTTGAAACGTTTATGTGCACATGTGTGTTTATATATTTATGTATATTTCTGTCTGAATAATATATATATATATATATTATTCAGACAGAAATATACATATATGTGTATATAACTTCATTTTCATTCACAAGGAAATAGATAAAAGTAAAGGGATAAGAAAAAGCATAAAAGACGAACACAGGATAAGTGGAGAAGGCGGAATCGAGCAGATTACAAGTGTAAAAATAGTTCATTGACTGGGACTTGAACACCGGATCTTTCGAATTGCCGGGCCGATGCTTAGTACATAGGGCAAATAATGAAGGACGTAAGAGAGGGAACCTATCAGAGGACGAGGGAATCAACACTAAATAGGGAAGAATGGAGGGCTGCAGTAAACCAAATTTAGAATTGAAATACTAAAGATGATGATACATATATATATATATATATATATATATATATATATATATATATATATATATATATATTATTAATATAGGCATATATAGGGCAATATTGGAGGTATTTGAAATGTGGGTGAGGAGAAGAATGGAGAAGGTGAAATAGACCGAAAGGAAAACAAATGAGGAAGTACTGGAGATGGTGGGTGAGGAGAGGGGTTTGTTGAGAGAAATCCCATGGAGGCAGGAAAAATGGTTGAAAGGCGTATTGAGCGGTAGTGGAATGTTGAAGAAGGTAATAGAGGGGAGAATGTTGGGCAAGCAAGGAAAGGGCAGGAATAGGATGGGGATGTTGGACGGGATGAAGGGAGGAAAGAAGTACACCGAGATGAAGAGGGACCAGATGTAGATTAGGTTGCTGGATTGTGTTTTGTTAGGAGTTACAAAATATTTATTTGATAGTTGTGTCCATCCAAAAACCTACCTTAACCGGTAGATTACCTTAAAAAAATCAGTCTTTCTTCTGAAGAAGACGGATCTAAATTCCGTCGAAATCATTAAGAAATTACATGTGAGTGTTCTTTTTATGTGTTCTTATTTGTCTGTTGCACTCCAAGTTAAAAAATATATTATATACAGGGTTCGTCCGGAAAATGAGTGTACTGAGCTCAGGAAAAAAAATTTATTACACTTTTACATTTCTTAAGCTAATATTCCTCAAAATAGGACCCTTGTGAGTCGATACACTTGTTCCAGCGGCGTTCCTATTCCTGGAACGCTCCCGCGAGGGCATCATCGGGAACCTTTCGAAGACACGTCGTCACGGCCTCTTTGACGGCGTCCTAAGTCCCGTATCGCGTTCCTTTCAAACTCCTCTTTATCTTCGGGAACAGAAAGAAGTCCGGTGGTGCCAAGTCCGGGCTGTAGGGCAGGTGCGGCAGCGTTGCCACGCCGTGCTTGACCAAGAAGTCCGACACGACAAGCGCGGTGTGAGACGGCGCATTGTCGTGATGCAGCCGCTAGATGTTTTTGATCACTGGCCGGACGCGGGCGACTCGTTTTCTAAGCCCTTCGAGCACTTGGACGTAAAATGCAGCATTTACAGTTTGTCGTTCAGGTACAAATTCGTAGTGGACGACTCCCCTTTTGTCAAAAAAGACAATGAGCATCATAAACTTATTTTCCGGACGAACCCTGTGTATGGGCGTTTTAAAACATCGCCGATCTCAGTGTAAATTAGGTTTCCTTGGTGGTGTAATTAATAGCACATCCGCCCGGCAAGTGGAAGGTTCGGCGTTCAAATCCCGGTTAAGGAAATATTTTTACATTCGTGATCTGTTCAAAAAACCGCCTTCCCCACATGTCCTGTGTTCGCCTTTTATGTGTTTTCCTATCCCCTTTCCTAATCCCTATTTCTATATTTGAATGAATATATATATATATATATATATATATATATATATACACACACACACATATATATATATATATATATATATATATATATATATATATATATATATATATATACACACACATATATATATTAAGGCTTTGGTGGAGGGAGAAGTCAGGTAGAAGCACCAGCCTAAAGGTGCGCTGAATAATCTTACGAAAGAAGCGAATTGGAAGGAAAACATTAATGTCTCCCTTTCTTCCGCTTAACAGAAGCAATTCCCCCCCCCCTTGTAGATGGGAAAGGGAAGTGGGTTCGGAGAGAGGCGAGGAGCAGGTTACGTTTTCAATTAGGAAGAAACGGGTTACTCACCGTTGGGAACACACACACACACGCTCGAAATAACCTGGGAGCCTTACCGAAGAGGGCGCCTCATTTTAATCTGAAAGGGAGGGAGCGTCACTCTCGCCAGCAAGCGAGTCGCCGAAACGCGCGCCGCCTCGACCTTGGGCGCGGGCCACACCCACTCGCCATATCACCAACGCAGCATTCCGATCGCCCAATTCATCTAGTTTACGAGGCGATTCGCAGTGGGCTACTTTGCTGATTAAACGAGGATATTTCCACTTCATTATCAAAGACCAGAGCGTATCTATTACAGAGTACAGCATTCAAGATCCCCATCTGAGAGTCCCTAGTTCATATCGTGTGGATATTTGCAGACCCCGTGTCGATTAATATTCACATCGACCTGGGCATAAATTATGATTTCAAGAAGCCAATAAGGACAGGGTTCATAGTTTTTGCCAATTGATATCTATTTCTTCATTTTATTTATTTATTTGTCTTGGTCCGAAAACAGCAAATTTTGGCCATTATCGGACAACAATGACAACACAACAGTAACAACAATAGATGATCTACGATATGATCTATGATATGATCTATGATATGATCTATGATATGATCTATGATATGATCTATGATATGATCTATGATATGTTCTATGATATGATCTATGATATGATCTATATTATGATCTATGATATGATCTATGCTCTATGATATTACCTATGATAATTATATGGTAGTCCAGCGTTGTAAGTTGTCTGCGGACAGTAACTTAATACTCCCCACATTTTCTCATAAAAATTAAACAACTTGGCTTTTCCACATGCAATTTTTTTTCTCAAGACCTAGGTTTCGTTATAGTATAACACCTGATGATGTTACACGATAACGAAACCTAGGTCGTGAGAATAAAAAATTTTAAGTGGAAAACCCAAGTTGTTTAATTTTTATGTGAATATGAACATTTTCCACCAAATTACGCGAGAAACTGTTTTACTCCCTACATGATTTTACCCTCGCCTAACGCGACGATTCCCCAACCCTCATACAGACCCGACTTGGCACCAGCAGACTATTTCCTATTCCCAAAAAGTGATAATCCTCTCTCAAAGGTCACCACCATGGGACCCTAAGTACTGTCAAAGAAACGTTGACGAATACCCTTAAGAACCTTCTGGAATCCGCTAAACTGGGAGCCTTCGAGTAGTGGAAAAACCGTTGGAAAAAGTGTATCGACGCTGTATTTTGAAGAATTTTGAAGCATTGTAGCTATATAGTATAAGCGTTTCCCGATACTTTTTATACCATACTTGTTAATGATTTCGACACACCCTAATGGCACAATGGATTAGTTAGATACATAATTCTAAAAAGGGAAGAAAATTGATGGGAGTTTCCCTCAAAGGTAAACCAAGAGACAAGAGAACCAAGGACAACATAGGGCATAGTCCGACGTACGATTGTCCAGAAGCTTATCATACGAGAACGCGTAACATGAGAAGGTAGTTAGACCGTCTATGACAGTGGTGGAAAAACTATTCCTGCCACTTAAGCGAGAAAAATATTAAAGATATTTTGCGAGCTTTGAGAAACTCATCAGAAAGAATTTTCTAGAAAATCTCGAAACCAACTGTCACACTTGAATTGTTCAATTACACCATTTAAAGGAACCATGACAGTCTATTCTTTTAGAAATTTTGAGCGGCTCGCTCGCAAATAATTTATCGAAACTTATATCGACCACGGTTTACTCGTATACAACTTGGTTTCAATATTAGTTGCAAATATGAGATTGGGTGAGGAGAAAAAAATACTCTTATTCAATATCCATAAAGATTGGAAATAAAGCCAAAATTACAATGCAAAAGTTGTAACTTGTAAAAAAAATTATTTTTTTAGTAAATGCGACATAAAATAATGAAATTTATTAATTTATCACAAAATAAAAAGTAATATTATCGGTAATCTACCAGTTGAGGTAGGTTTTTGATGGTGACAAGCTGCTACCATATGATACAGTGACAATTTCCCAGTCTCTCCTAACAAAATACAACCCAACATCCAATGAGTACACTTCAACATACCCCTCTTCATCTCCGTATACTTCTTTCCTTCATCCTATCCAACATCCCTATCGTATTCCTTCTGTCTTTTCCTCGTTTTCCTAACATTCTCCCCTCCATTACAGTCTTCAAAATCACACTGCCGATCAATATGCTTTGCATCCACTATTTCCCATCTCTTTATAACAATGCCCTCTTCTCCCCCACCATGCCCAGCACTTCCTCGTTTGTTCTCTTTTCCGTCCACTTCACCTTCTCCATCCTTCTCCACACCCACATTTCAAAATACTCCAATCCACGCCTAT